>CAKNWW010084605.1:0-12740 GCA_932074435.1 Andricus kollari | reverse complement strand
TTCTACCTGCTCGGCGCTGACCTTCGAGCTACGCGCAGAGCTTACAGTTTTATTTCAGGTGCAGCTCCTTTTCCAAGAATGAATAAACTAAAGAGACAATAACTAAGTCAAACTCCCCACAATTCCAGATGACGGTAAAAAGCAGCCAAACATATATCATGCATGTAACTAACATACAGTACAAATGATACACGTTTGTCACATAACAGTCATGTCACATTGTTACATAGCTGTTACTAATGTGCATTATGCACATTTTACAAAACCACACAGTAACGCCGTTAAATTTCACTTACGTAATTCTGTAATAACATTGTTATAGTCCATGGATGTAACCAAGTTACGGAACAAATCTTACACTATTGTTACATAACAGGTATTTCACTTTGTTACATCGCTATTACTAATGTTCATTATACACAACTTACAGAACTACATCGTAACGTCGTGTTAGAGTCCACTTACATAACACTGTAATAAAATTATTATAGTTCATGCGTGTAACCAAGTTACAGAACAACTGTTACATTCTGATTCTATATCAATTCCATCTCACTGCTACAGAATTGTTACAACTTTTTTTTATGGAACTGGTACATCTTCATTCGGCAAAAAGTTACTAAATATTGTTACCTTTCAGTTATAGAAAAAATACGTCACTGAATAGTAACATTCGTTATATAACCAGATATAACAATGTTACCCTTTAGTTACGGAGCAGTTACAGAACGTGTTTGCTGGGAATTAGATGGCTTCTGAGGGAATTTGCTATCAATTTTTATTTTATTTATTTTTAATTTCATGATCTTAGAACCTACATATTTGAAATTTTGTTCTAGGGTTACAAGACTTTTGCCCTGTGTCAAACAAGTACGATGTGATATGGACTCAGTGGGTTTTGGGTCATCTTCGGGATGAGGATCTGATAAGATTTTTGAAGAATTGTGTGTGAGTTTTTATACTTTACAAGAAATCATACTAAGAGGTTAGAATTTCATTAAGTCAATATTCGACCTATTTTCGGGAGCTCTGCGTGCTCGCTGACATTGAACCGCACTATCAATATTAGATGTCATTGATATATCTTTATTATATCCTTGAATATACCTTGTATCCACGACTATTTTTCTTATTCTATTCACGAATTTATCAGAGTTCATAAATCCTAATTTCTCGTCCCAAGTTCAAAGCGAGGATAATTTAAAAATGTGTGCATAAGAGAGACCAGTTCCGCTTATTACGTCGGGATGATAAGACTTGTCTAATTGTTTGTTGTAGGTACATTGTCACTAACTATCCCTTGAGGATTGTGTCAGTGTATCGTTCGAATTAAATTATGATTATTTCAGATATAGATGTTTTACTGTCAACTCGACAAACTATCGATATTACCAAATTTTCCACATTGACAATTCCAATGTTAAAAAATATACGAATGTTCACTGTTCTTTATGAATTATAAATTTATCGTGTCACCCAGAAATAAATTTTCAAACTACTAAATTTCGAATTTCGAAAATTTAAAATCTGGCCCTATGCAAATTTATTTATAAATTTTAAGTTTGTCAACTCGCGAAAATATAATTTTCGATATTACAAAATTTTCCACAGTGGCAATTCTAAAATTAAAAAACTAGCGAATTTCCATTTTACTTTATAAATTATAAATTTATCGAGTCACCCAGCAATAAATTTCAAAATTACCAAATTTTGAATTCTGAAATTTTAACATCTGGCCCTCTGCAAATTCATTTATAAATCTATTTATAAATTCTAAGTTTATCAAGTTGCCAAACTATAATGTTTGATATTGAAAAAATTTTCCATATTAGCAATTCTAAAATTAAAAAACTGCCGAGAGCCATGTTACGAACGAGAAGTGAGATTATTTTTACTCGTCGCCGGTGGTGTTCGTTTATTAATCCTACTCCCGGACTGGGAGCCCTAACCCTTGTAGTCCTGAAATTTTTGACGGTTGCACTAAATGATTTTGAACGACTATTTATATTATCACAAATAAAATTGAAAGACTTTATTAGAGATATTAATCGAACAAGTCAAACACAATGTGAATCTTTCTTATGGACTGCCGCCTATCTCCATGGTAGCGGAGGAGATGACGGGCTAAGCAATTTTCTTTATAATTATCTTTACAATCAAGAGCAATGTCACACCGGAACATCCACGCACAATCTCCCGTCCCGCCGAAAAGGGGAGAGACACGATTGGGAGAGAGAGAGATATGAGGTCGTTACAATTATAAATACAGTAAACAGTTCCTGACCTTGTTCCTCCGATTTATTGCTATCGTAGAGCGTCGCTCATCACTCCTTCACGGTGCGCGAACTGTCACTCCACTCGTGTCTTTGTAAAGGGGGTGTCACCTGACTCCGTTTTCACACAGCTAGTTTTAATATTAGTTCCGGATTTATGGATTCCCATCCATTGGTTTTTCTCACTTAACGTCGCAAAAACCCTCTTTACTGCGCACTACCCTTCCGATTTACGTACTTTCGGGAGTGACAAATCGGCGTACCGAGACCCGCGCGAGGTAAAATGCCGACGGCAAGTTGGACTTTAATTCAGATTCCTTCGGAACAATTAGTTCCGATGTACGGAAGAAGCGATGAACGACTGCTTAGACGCGACAGGTAAAATGCACCTCCTAGGCTATGGTGTGGAGATTTGGGTAGGGTTTGTTGCTGATTTTGCAGATGGACTTTGCCTGGCGACTGTGGGAATGAAGACCGGACGTGATTTACGCGACTACAAAATGTTGATTTGTAAAATATTTGAGAATAAGCAATTTTGCAGGGCACGTGCAGTGCGCTCTGTTGCTATGCCGGAACTTTTGGGTGTAAAATAAATTTGTATTTAATCATCAATAACAATCCCTGACTCGTATAATGTATATAAATCCACTGTCCAGGCCAGCTAAGGATAATTGTATTGGGAGGTTTTTACGCCCAAAGAAAAGGGATATTTTACTAGTACAATGATCAATAACTGACAATTCAATAGTTTAAATTCGCTATTCATGAAACCATTGGAATCGAATGAATTGATCAGTACTTCGAATCACTTATTTCCTGTTAGGAAATAAGGATTATGATAAATGGAAATAGATTATATATTTATATAAATTGGATAAGAACATTAACTTAATTTTGGATGTATCATGTTTCTGGATCAATTTCTGATTAAGTTTTAGTAATTAATATATGTGACTAATTTGTTCATTAAAGATGTTTAACAAACAATTTTCCCTCTTGTAAACTAATTATTTGAATTAAGTTTTTCAACAGTTTCAGGAAATCGAATTCACTATTTTACTAATCAGTGGGGAACAGGGCTGAGAGTTCTCACCACAGGGGCTCAAATATGCCTCGGTGATAAGCGTCAATCCATTGGTCCATGAGGGTGGTCGCTGGGATTGCTATTGATGGTCTACTTTCCGAATCTTATGCAATCGGGCCAATAATTTTAATTTAGATATTTTGGGGAATTTCATGAGTTCTTTATTCTTTAGTGAAATTGAATTTATCAATAAATTACATTGTTAATCAACATTTTATGGTCGCGTATGGATTCAGCGGTATTAGGAAAACATGTTCGAGGTGAAGTGTCAACATATGCTGTTCATAAGTTTCAGGTACTAACCGAAATTTCAATAATTTGTGGCTATCGTCGATGTGCAAGTATCAGCACCGCAGGAAAAATTAGAAGTGGTTTGTAGAGGAGGCGTAATCATTATCCGCCTCCGTCCTTCTCATTACACTCCTCTGCCCGCGCGAGGGGTCTGATTAGGTGTGGCTTAGCGCATGGTGACAATCTTATACGCCTTTCTCTCTCCCTGACCAGTGTGCGACCTACTATGATTAGTTGATACGGAACGAGAATGGGACATTCACCTTAGGCACCATACTTCTTAACTGATCTGGTACGCGGATACCATGGAACCTAGCAATAATAGTTTTTAGTTGCCCGGTTTCTTGGGGTCTACCGTAACAAACCCGCCCTGGAATTACTAACAGCCATCCCGGGGTGTTTATGGTGTCCAAGATGATGATCCCATCCTGGCTCATCAAATTATTTAGTTCGCTAATCAATGCTTACTTTCTATGTGCATGACATCGGGCTACACGAACGTGAAGAGGTGTTAGCGCCTTGGGTGCGTGAGACAGACATGAAGGTACTAAAAAGTGCCTTGTTAGCTATAACACCGTCTCTGGACACGTATGGCCCAATGATCGATATCTAATGTACAGTATTTACTTAGTATCTATACAGCAGTTTGAACATACTTGCACTCGTACATGCTTAGCGAACGTGCATACTTTTCATACTTCACGGTCTACACTTCTGTTATTATTTTTTTTTTATTTCATTTTATTTCATTGGGACTGGTTCTGCTGTTGATGTTGTTGATTGTTGTACTGGGAATCTTTGACGTCGCAATCTTGGAAGAACGAGTTGGTATTAGGCAGGCTGGAGTGTCTGCGCAGGCGTCCTGATTGGTGGAGTTGGATTGAACCTTCTGGTTGAAAGATCCTCCGCGGCCGACGAGGGTGTCGTTGTCGATGTATCTGGCGACGTTTCCAGTGGTCCCGAGGTTCCCACTGGAAGATTAGTTTGAGCTAGTGGCATTTGACTCATACTAGTTACATGTGAGCGTGAGCAGAATTATAATCCGAAGTTTCTTGTCGTCGACAGCATGTCCAATAGGTGATCCATAATCCTAATACTTTGGCATGGCAAGTGTACACGACTATGATGAGTGTTAGTATTCCCAACCCTGCGTATGTTCCGTGTATTAAATGGGATTGAGTTGTCCTTTCTTTCCTCTGCAGGGTAAATTCATATATTTGTTGTTCTGGTTGTTCCAGTGTTTTCTCGTCTCTTTGAAAAGAGTTTGGATGCAGTTCATCAGCCGAAATTGAGGCTGCCGGGAATGCTGACAAGACCCAAGGTTCGGTATCTCGCAGTTTAGTAGATAACTTGACCAAGTCTAAATGTATTGAAGGTTCGTACAGGGTTATTGTGGTACCTGTTGCTGATTCCAACCCGACTAAGGACACTTGAGAGGTTCGCAGCGTACAGCCTGGAGAAATTCTGATCAGTCCTAATCCAGACAGTTGTAGTGGTTTGGAGGCTCTTCCTGGGCAGATGAGCTCTGTTACCAGCTCCGTTGAAGTGGAGTAAATCCAACCACTAAAAGATGGGATGGCCTTCCAAAAAGGGTGACGATCATAGTATACCTGAATATCGCATAGCTTGAAGGCTGCTATAGTTGGTTTGATTAGTAGCTGTAGCTCACAAGTTTGGTGTGAAGACGCCTCGTAAATTGGAAATAATCCGGGACAAAGAACGTAGTCTCTGAGGGTTTTACACGATTTGTGCTCTTGTTGGGTTAAGAGCATATATGTGTGCTCTGTGTCTTCAACTGCAATGTAGGATGCCGCTGATCGTATGTATGCTCGTCCTGTACCGTTCCTCAGAGAGGGTTGATGGACCGGTAAAAGGTGCATTTCGTATAAAATGTAGTCAGTTTTTCCGAGCAGTGGGATGTCCATTACGACTTGTAGTGTACCGTTTTTACCGATAACCGTCACTGTTGTCACTTAAGCGAGTTCTTCGAGGCTCACAGGGGGCCGGAGACTGGGAAGAAGACTTTAGGAGCATGGTCCTGGTCGTCACGGAATATAGGTGCAAGCTGTTCCGATGTTAGCAAGGAGGGATGTAGTTCACCTCTCCTAGCTGAATGTAAGATGGCCAGGATTTGGGTCGCAGCTCGAAGATACTCGTCTAGACTCACGTCGATCCGCAGTTCGTGTTGGAGTTGGTCTTGGTGGTCATCTTGGGCCTGTACAATTTTATGTTTTTCCTCCAGTTGTGACCGCACTTCATGTGTTTGTTGCCCAACTAAGTGTGAGAGATTCCCTTGTGCTATGTTCAGGTCATTCATCTTTTCCTCCATGGCCTGGCCGTCGTCGTAAGTGAGTAATCCCGCGACTGGTCATACTAATCCTCTTAGGAATCCCAGCGTTGGAGTGGTTCTTTTGCTTCTCATTCCCGCAGGTAGGCTAAGTGGTGAAGTCTTGGTGGCATGATAATGTAGTTCATCTAGTTCTCGATTGATGCTAGCCTGCAGTCGGTTGGCTGCTGCCAATTTCGGATTCATATTATATTCTCCGAGTAGCCGAGTGCATTGAGGGACTAGTGTGGACTTACAATCTTTGGGCAGGTTGTGAATTCGTTCTTGGTAATGGATGAGCGTATCCTGCAACTTAGTTACGTGTAGAAAGGTGTTGACCCTCCAGTTACCAACTCGTCTCCGTAGGATGTGTTGAGGTTCGTAGAAGATCCCAGTACCAGCTTGGAATTGCTGGTTCTGGAATACATCCTCTGCCATGGTGAGTGTGATCTAGAGAATACAAGAGCTTATCCTTGTGCTTCGTGAACGTTGTACCATCGTCGGCTTCCAGAATTACATTGTGGTTTTCAGTGAAGCCCACGATCGTATAAGTTCCAGTAGCATGTTTATCAAATTTATTTTTTCTTACATCTTTGAATATAATAACTTTGTCACCGATCTTTGCGTTTAGTGGCCTAGCCTTTTCATCATAGTCTGCCTTTGACTTTTCCTTGACTTTTATCATATTTTTAGCTGCGATTTTATGAATTTCATTCAGTCTAATTATCAAGTCACGCAAGTAAGATTCGTAGGTCTCTAGTCATTCCTCTGATGGGAAGTAGCTGGGTAGGCGCGCGATTTGTCCGTGTATTAGTTCAAAGGGGGTGAAGTTGGTAGAGTCGTGTACCGATGTATTATACGCGAATATTGCGAAGGGTAGTAACCCATCCCAGTCATCGTAATCTTTCGCGTAATGTTTGATGTTATCGGTAAGTACCATGTGCCTACGTTCTAGGGAACCGTTAGTTTGTGGGCGGTACCCAGACGTAGTAATCCCCTTGACCCCGAATATTTTTCTTAGCTTGTGCATCAGTCTGCTTACGAAGCTTCCTCCTCGATCCGTAAGAATACAACCAGGGGCTCCGCATTGTGCAAACAAGTGCGTGGCAACCGCGTGTGCGATTGTATTTGTTTTAATGTCGGGAGCAGGTACGGCTATGCAAAGGTTACTGAAATTATCTTGCATCTTCAGTATGTGCCTGTTACCGCTGGGAGTGGTGGCGAGTTTACCAACAGTATCGAGGGACACTCTGTCAAATACGCTGATCGGGGTATCTGTAATGACCATTGGTTCACGCGTACGTGCCCTCACGAGTTTATTTTCCAGGCAGCTCTTAGAGTGTCTAATATACTCGGTAATATCATCCCGCATACCCGGCCACGTGTATCGTTCTCGTATCCGTCTGTATGAATTGGTAACTCCCTTGTGTCCTCCATGTAGGCTATTGTGGAATTCAGCAATGATTTCAGGTCTCAGTGCTTCGGATGGGACCTCTAGCCTGCCGTGACATAGGGTAATGGTAACATTACCACCCCGGAATATGTCGGCTAGCAATTCGGACATCCGGTTCTGAGGTAAGGTACCCAGCAGATCTCCCGAATTGGCCATTCGACATGTTCTTTCTTTGTCTCGGTCCAGTGCTGTCTTGGGGCACTCTAGTCCTGAAATCACATCTTTCCACTCAACTTCATCAAATTGATTTCTTTTGACTACAATGGAGTACACTTTGTTCTTCCCACAAGGTGTAATCAAGAACTGTCCCTTTTGAGGCCTACATTCCCACAGATCTTGTGGATGTGTCTCTGCGATATGTGAGAGGTTCGGCCCATTCGTGCTGTATCACGCCCTTGTCTGGGGCGAGAGGCCGTAACTTGACCTTTTGCTCTGCATCTGATATAGGATCATCTCTGTCGGAAGAGGAAGTGGGATTATCTGGGTATGGTAGATGTACGTTTAGCGTGGTTCGTGATATAGGGGTAACGCCTTGCTTCCCTGGACTGGGTCTCAATTGATTAAGTTGCCGCGGGAGTATAGGATACTTATTGCTGTCACCCGTCCCCTCTCGGTGATTGGTTTCTCTGATGTTATCCCTGTCGATCGCTGGAGTTGAGCTAGCAACGGGTATGGCTGAGGACATTGGCGTCTGGAAAAAGGATCTCCTTAAGAGTTGCGTCCCACCGATGGGAGATTCTATTACCTCAGGTGCGTCCTTAAACCGAACTGTACTTCTCCTGCCCACCCCGGAATTTTTTGTTTCGGGTGGGCTTTTCGTGTTTAATGCCGTTTCCTCGGATTTCGTATCGTCCTTCGTATCAAGGTGCCTACGCAAGGATTCCAGGAATGCGTTCACTCTAGCAGGAAGGGGGTCGTCAGCGTCGGTACATGGATCCATGTTTTGCAAGGAGATTAGTAATTCTTGGTCCTCTTCTCCTTCCGATACCGCGGTGCATTCTGTTTAAAGGATTTCATCTGTGGGGGCTTCGTCAAGTTCTTCTTTGTCCCAAAAATAAGACTGGTGATCTTCTAACGATCGGTCAAATTTGGAGATGGACCGTTGAATCTCTGTCCTTTCCATTATAGGTTTGAGTGGTTTTGTTTCTATACCTCTGTCACTCTGGCCGTCATCGCTGTCGTCGCTATCATCACTGCTCTCGGCAGGGGGACTGACATAAACTATAGGTTCTGTATTGTCAGTGGGTGTAGTGGCACTCTGTTCTTTCTGGAATGTACTGGATTCTGGAGCTTGATTGTCTGGCGCAGCATTGTTTCTGTTGATACCTGCTCGTGCCAGATAATCAGCCATTTCATTGCCCTCTATCCCTTGGTGACCAGGGACGTGGTTCCAAGTCACGTCGAGGTTCTCTAGTACTTTCCTTAGTTCTTCGAACTCTGACCGATTAACAATAGGCTTGCCATCAGTGGTTTTCCATCCGTTGTTCTCCCAGTTCGGAATGCATTTGGTGTAACTGTCGATAAGGAACTTTGAATCCGTGTTTATCCGCAGTTTATTGATGCCGTTTTCAATCGCTTTCCTCGCGGCTGCTGTAGCCGCTTGGATTTCGGCGGCATTATTCGTTTGCCTCCCGGTAGCGGGTTTGGAAATATTCCATGGATGGTCGTGACCAAACCACACGCCTATGCCGCCCTCTGGTTCTCCGCTCTTGTTATAAATACACGCTCCGTCTACATATACATCCGTAGTTTTATCGCATAGACTTGGGAAGCAAGAGTTGAGTAGGGTTGGGGTTGCACTTTGAGGTGATCGATCCTGTTTTTGTATTGATAGTTTAGGGTCAATACTCGGGAGAAGACTATGCTTCTTTCGATATACTGGGGGATCTGAGTCGCTGCATTCCTCGCTTTCGGAAGACACCTCATTCGCTGATGAAGATTCTGAGGTGTATGCGAGGGGCTTGGAACTTTCCACTCTTTTCTTTCGTTCCTTGAGTCGGCTCGCTATTCCGCTCTGGTTAATATCTTTCATTTTCAGATAGGGAGGTGGCTTATAAGGTTTGTCTAAATCTACTTTTTCGGGCACCTTATTCGTTCTTCTCCTGCCGGGTGCGGGTCCAGTGCTTGACGTGGATGGTCAGAATAGATGGTCTTCGTCTGGAACTAGTTAGTACCGGATTTAGTCCCGGGGGTGTAGCTTTTGGCACTTCCAATGGTTGTTGATTTCCAGATCGAGTGGGTTGACCTAATTTTTCTGGTTCGGTAATATCCTTTTCGGGAGTCTTACCTTTCTTGGTACTATCCTTAGTCGAGGATTGTTTCAATGGCAAGGCCCTGTAAGTGGTCATATCGGCGGATATAGTCTTAACACCATTTCTTCCATCGTCCTTGTTGGGTTTGCTTGGAAGCGCCGAATGATTTGAAGCGTTTTGTTTTAAGCCCTTAATTCGTTTAGCTTGCATGGAGGCGGAGTCATCAGACTCGGTGAAGTCATCAGTTTCTATTGACTCTTCTTCCTCGATGAGTCCAATGTGATTTCCGGATAGGTCCTCTACTCCCCTATGTAACTTTTCTTTCTTTTATTCGAAGACATATTGATAGTCGTTTAGTCTGTGTCGCCAGCGAAGCAGCCTTGGACCAGGATTATCGATATATGTCATCCAATGAATGGGTTCATGGTCGCGCGCCAAAATGAACTCGCATCCATACAAGTGTGGACGGAAATTCATTACGCCATATAACACAGCCAGACATTCTTTTTCGGATTTAAAATAGCGTTTTTCAGTGGGACCCATTATTTTTTAACAATATGCGATAGGCATATCCATGGATTCCTTTTCTTGCGTCAAGACGGCTCCTACTGCAAAATGGGTTCGCGGCAGAGATAAGTGCGTAGTTTGCGAAAACTTCGTTTTTGTTCTGGTCCCCATATGAACTTAGCATCTTTCTTTAGCAAATCTGCTAAAGGTTTCGCTAATTTTGCGTAGTTTTGGATAAATCGCCGATAATATCCTGATAGTCCCAATAATTGTCTGATTGATTTAACAGTTCTGGGCCTAGGGAAATTCATTATAGCGGTAATTTTCTCCGGATTAGGTCTCACTCCATCGCTGCTGATGATGTGTCCTAAATATACAATTTCGGTGCGAAGGAAATCGAATTTATCTGGTTGTAATTTGAGGTTTGCTTCCCTCAGTCATTTGAATAGTCTCCGACCCTTCTTATGGTGCTCCTCTAGAGTTTCCGAATAGATCACAATATCATCTAAGTACACAAAGGCTTCCGTGCCAAGCATCCCCTTTAAGACATTGTCCATGAGTCGTTGGAAGGTTGCTGGAGCATTTTTTATACCCATGGGCATTCATAAGTACTCGAAATGTCCTCTCCAAGTAGAAAATGCGGTTTTAGCCCTATCTTCTGGATGAGTTTCAACTTGATGATACCCACTCACCAGGTCAAATACTGTGAAATAGCGCACTCGTCCTAGTTGGTCTAGTATTTCAGTAATATTAGGTAAAGGATAGGCGTCGCCAATTACCTTTTTATTGAGGACTCTGTAGTCGACAACGACCCGGTATTTTCTCACCCCCGAGGCGTCCATTTTTTTGGGAACGATCATTAGTGGCGCATTGTACGGTGATTATGAAGGCCGAATAACACCACTTTTAAGTTGTTTTTCAATTTGGATGTCAATTTGACCCAGTGTGTCTAGGGGATGGCGATACGGTGTCCTCGATACCACTGCATCATCTAGCGTCGGAATTCGATATTGGATTTTGTTTGTAATATTTAGTGTTTCTCCAGGGATATGGAATACATCAGCGAAGTCATTGACCCAACCTTCTATAGGTTCTTTCTCCTCGGCATTAAGATGATTGGTGTGTAGAACTTAAGTAACACGTTCGCCGCGAGTCTTGATTGGCTTTAATGCTCCATTGTCTGGGAAATGTTCCTCATCCAAGCTGGATGACTCTTCTCCGGGGAATTCACCGTATTCAAAAGGAATTATCTCCTGTGGTGATAGGGTCATCTCAACTTCTCCGTCAGTGGTTTTATAGGCATAAGCATAGCAAACACCATCTGTGCTTTTTACTACCCCTTCACCTATATATATGCCTTCTGGTGCATCAACTCTGGGGAGGTATCCCACCGTTAGGCCCCGATTCGCCACCGGTATTTCTACTGGCTGTTTAGTCCGGGCTCCAATTTTTAGGATTCGGTGGAAAGGTTTAATGTCATTCCTTAGTTTCCTTTTTGCTTCTACAGATGTGACGTGCGCCGAAGAAAGGGGGCTTACTCTAAAAAAATCGAAATCGAGGTTTTTACACCTTTTGATAGTTTTTGAGTTGCTCTTTTTAATGAAACCATCGACAAACATTTCCGAGCATTATTATTGCTAATAATTGAGTTGTTAGACCCGAGAAATCGGGCTTTCGCTCGAGAGCTCGAGATCCCGTGAAACACCTCCCACCACTCAACACTGCAATCTACGGGTCTCATCTGTACACCGCCCGTGAACCTCGCCGCTATATGGGTGAATATGTATAGTAAGTGGAGAGGGAAGATTTCGTGAGTCTTCCCTCTCTCCTAAAAGTCGCGTCTATCCGGTCGACTTCGACCGCTCGCCCTGAATAATCTAACTTTTCAGAGTAAGCCCCCTTTCTTCGGCGCACGTCACAGATTCAGTATCAACAAAAGGTATAGGTTTTATTGGGTCAGATATGACAACGAGGGTATTGTTTTGAAACGATATCTGTGCTTGTTCTTCTCTTAGATATGGTCGACCGATGATGCCATCAGCCGAGATAGGGAAAGAGTCTTCCATCACATGGAAATCGACCAGCTTACCGAGTATGGTGAGTCCTACTATGCCAAGTGTTTCGACTGAATCGGTCGTGATACCGGAAATGTTGATTGGATCGTTCCCTACGATCATCGTGTCTTTCAAGGCTCGAAGTTTTAACAAGTTGACGTCGGAACCTGGATCTACTAGTAGATGGGCTTTCGGGTACCTAAGCTCTGGAGTCCAACAACTGGGGAGTCTTCTTTTTCTCTCCCGGCTCTAAGGACCCGCAGTGGTCCGTTAGGAATTGTACTGTTCTTGGACGCTCCCTGAGATTTGGACTCGCTGTTGCGTCCACACGGCGGGTCTCCTTGTAGTTTAAAGAAGGTTTTGGTGAGACAGGTCTAGGTGAGCCTGTTGAGCTTTGGGTGTATCCGCTGGCTTCTGCTGGTCTTTTTGCAGCATCTTGCAGGTAAGCTTGGAGGGGGGATACGGTAGTGGATAGG
This sequence comes from Andricus kollari, assembly GCA_932074435.1. Classification (NCBI taxonomy): domain Eukaryota; kingdom Metazoa; phylum Arthropoda; class Insecta; order Hymenoptera; family Cynipidae; genus Andricus; species Andricus kollari. The sequence continues at coordinate 24 of CAKNWW010084605.1, read as the reverse complement.
GGTAACCATAGCCTGGTGGGAATG
>CAKNWW010084559.1:0-14223 GCA_932074435.1 Andricus kollari | reverse complement strand
AAGTACTGATTAGTTTTTATAGCGTACATATTTCTGCACGGTAAGTCGCGAGACGAGCGCGCTTCAGTTGTCGCTGAAAACATCGACCTATTTCCGTCTTTATCTAACTATCTTCCTTTCACTCATTGTGAAAATGCGGAATGCTTACGAAAAGAGGCCTTTTCGTAAGCATTCCTCATTTCGTACGTTCTTTATTCGCATCGTTCGAAATGCGCCACATTACACACAGATCATAAGTACGAAAACACGCCATTTTCACGATAGTGTTGTAAAAATTTATTTACAAAAAAAGTTACATCGGGAAGTAGCGCACTATTCTAATTCTTGAAAGTTTAGAAGTTATAGGAATTGTATGAATGCGGGGGGCAGCAAGTGAAGTGGGTGGTTCAGTTCTGGGGACAGCGACGTCGGCGAAAACTATGGAGATATGGCGGCCTGGGCTTGTGGGTTCTTCGCAGATCGACTAGTAGTCAAACACTAGTAATCGCCTCAGCTAATAAAAGAAAAAAGAAAGTATGTTCGATCATTGCATGAGCACTGTGTTTCCTCATAGAAGATTATTTTGTATTTATGTTGATGTAAGTATAAGTATAGTTATAAAGAAATAAGTCTTTGACAAGAATCGGGCTGATCTATTTTCTATGATCATGATAAAGGACTTCTACGATAAACTTCTTTATCCAGTGAAAACGCAATAAACAGAAAATGCTCATGCATTCTATACTGATTTAGTTATAAAATTTATATTGGTACTAAAAGTAATATTTTTAAATGTTTTTAGCGTTTATGAACATTTTTGAATTTCGCATTTTAATATATTTATTGGTTTCCAAGATTTAACAATGATTTTTATGTTACAGATCATTCCTGGATACTTAATTCTTTACCAAATTTATTGAGTCAGGGGGGCTGGTAACGGGATTGTGGATTATAAAAGGAATTTTTGGGGATGGAAAAGGCTATTTCGCCTGCGCTGTTTGATTATTTACTGCTTATTTTATTTATGACTGCTTATTATATTTCACAGTTGAGTATTAATTGTTTATTGTTCATAGATCATAGAAGGTTTTTATATAGCTCTATTTATTCATTTCATCTAAACAAATAAATGTGATATGTAAAATATTGGTGTATTTCAAAAATTGAACATTTGTTTCTTATAAACTTTAAACAAATTGACAACTCTGTATATATGATAAGTTTATTTCATCCTCTTCTATGGGACGCGTGAACTCGACTACTCTTTACGGTGGAGATTAATTTTACCTGCCCAAGAAGAAAGCGAGTTCGGACCTGTCCGCGGTCAGGAGGCCTAAGAACTCCCGCGGGTAGCGAAGACCCGGAAGCCGCAGCGAGGACGATCCTGATGGGTTACTATGGTGCAAGTATTAGCGTGCAATCTACTAAGCAGCGAAAATCATGTGGCTCTCGCTTCCCAAAACAGCTCCCTAAGTCAAGACGTGAACTAACGTGTCGAGTGCTGAATGTTACCAGGGTATGGTGAAATATGCAGTGTCTGTGGAATACCTACAAGCGGGGCTCTGTAGAGATTGACCAAACATTTCCCTAGCTACTTATGGGAACAAAATCAGTTCTTTTAAAAATTAAAAACAAAGCACCCAGGGGGAGTCGGTAACGACCCTTTTGAAAAAAGTATCTTCTCCAGTGAATATGGAAATTCCAGAAGGAGCCTTAGATCATACTTCGGAATCACTACGTGGGGAACCATCTGGGATTAACCCAAACGGTAAAATCGCGACGAGGTAAATTGTCGGTAGCTGTTATAAAGAGGTTGAAACGCCAATTGTTAAACCAATCGGACGCAAAAAATAGCCAAACCCAATCACCAAACTCGATTACCAGGACAAGGCATCTGAAGCGGCATTAGAGAAGAAATTCGATGGGGTGCAATCTGTAAAAGTCAACCCCAGATATGAAGATTGCCGCTTCTAAAATTATGCTTTTTTTGTCAAATGTTCCGAAGAAGTGTTTTGAACTTGGCTCATTGAATCTGTTGCCAGATTACAAGCATGGGCGGGAGCAAAGACCAAAGTGATAAAAAGTCAAGACCTCCCACGGCCAGTACAGCTGCTGACTTTGATTCCCGGTAGATCCCTGGAACCAACAGCAGTGCTTAAGAGGATAGCAATCCAAAATCCAACCATGAAAACGGGAGGATGGAAGGTAATCGATGTCAAGGCGGGTATTCAAGCTACCCAACTTGTAATAACTGCAGAGCCAGGAGTGGTCGAGAGTGTCAAGAAGATCGACTGCAGGCCTCACTATCGATTGAAGACGATCAATATCAAGATTCCCTCAAAAACCGAAGTTACATCTGAACATAAGAGATCCGGATCTGTTTGCGGAAGAAGTGGAGGAGACAGCTGGAAGTTAAAATAGTCACTCGATGTACTCCTTCACAGAGCACCCGACAAATGGGTCGGCAAACAGTGCCGATCACCCTAGAGTTCGGGGTGCTGAAAATAATTTAGATGGAAACATGACGAAGAACCACTGAAACGCTCGCACTGAGCGGACAGAATGACTCAGAAATGACTTGCTGGGCTGCTACGATGCCATCATTATCCCTATCCACGGAGCCTTTATGGCATAAACAAGTTGCAGACGAACAGGTGGCAGCGAAATATATGCCTCCCTTCGTGAGGATATCTCGGAGGAGTGCGACCTCCGGACCAGCAATTGTTCAGTTTATGGTGCTGCAAGAGCTTTGGCTGATTCAAATCGAAGGCTAAAACCGACGATGGATCAAAAGACCAACAGATGCTTGCATTAACTGAACAAGAAGATTGGATGGGCAAGACATAATGCGTCTCGTGTTCAGTGTGTGATTGACTACATTGCATCTGAGAGGCCGTTCACGGAAAGGGTCCGAAAGTTCGCCCACGAACTGAGGATCTACCATCACACACTGAACAAGTCAAAGCTGCTGAGAATAGTGTAGCACAGTCTTGACCAAATACAGGCGTTATCTGACGCAAGCAGAAAAATACAGAAAAGGGATGGGTGGGTCAGGCCGAATCAACAGTTTCTCGCTGACACATCACGCCTCTTCAGCGATCTCCCTGTTTGTGTCAAAATCCACCAAAGCCCAACTGATGATATCATCCGCTTCAAAAAGTTTTGCGAAAACCTCATAACATTTGTGGAGGAATGTCCATTAATCACTGCCGACGAGGTCAAGAAAGCACTTATGGGCAAGAACAACTTTTCCACTGCAGGACCTGATGAACTCAAGAACCTCTGGTGGCAAAAGTTTATTTCTACACACCAACATCTGGCCCGCATCTTCACCTCATATTTAAAGTCGGAGACGTCCATTTCGCAGTAGTTGATGTTAGGACCCACTATACTCCAAACGAAGAAAGGCACTTCTCGAAGCTAGAGAACTACAGGCCAATAACTTGTTTGAACACGCTGTAAAAGAGGTTTACAGCTATCCTAAACGACAACATTGTTCGAAGAATTGGGCCTTTGCTGACAGAGATGTACGAAAAACGTGGCTGGAAAAGAGGTGTAGCAGGCTGCCGAGAGAACCTACTAATTGGCAGGTGCTTCTGCAAAGACGTAGAAACCCACCAGCGCGCCCTGTCATGGCCAGGATTGACTGCCAGAAAGTTTTCGATTCAACCTCTCATAGACTTATCATCTGTCCGTTGGAAAGCTTGAAGATTCATCTACACATAGTAAGATGCATAGAGAGAATGATGCCCCTTTGGAAATCTTGATTTACTATCTTATCTGGAAATTATCGTGTGATAACTAACAGCGTCAACTTCCAGAGGGGCATCTTTGAGGGCGACACCTGAGCCCTCTCATATTTTGCCTCACATTATTGCCACTATCATTATTGCTTAAATCATACTCCTTACAGCTATTTAAAGCAGTAATAGAATTTTCTTCGCTTTACTTATAATTTTAAACATTATTTACTAATCTATATTTCTAAATATTATTAAGACGCGAGAACCGATTCAGGTAACGTATTGGAAAGCCCTAAGTTTAAAAATTAATTACAGGTGAAATAAAATAATTAGAATTGTATCGTTTGCGCCATTCGAAAGATCGTCTCGAGAACTATAGAAAGCTGTGAGAATCTCAACATCGAATTTTTGCCACTTAGTTCTTCTGAGCGCGTCAAATATTTTTCCGATTTTCCAAAAAAACTTTCTAATCCGTTACGCGTATTTGAATTTTTTGCTTTGTTTTTCAAAAAACCCAACATTTTTTCTTTAAACCTCTATAACTTTTGACCTAACTGAGTCATTTATCATTTTCTTTTCCATTATAATAACATTTATTGTCTTCTTTCGTAATCCGCCGGAAAACTGCAACAAGTTTTAAAATTTATAAAATGGTGGAGGTTTTTCTGAAAAAATTAAAAGTAGATTTTCCCAAAAATCCCGGGCTTATATTTTTTTCCAATTTTTTTTTTTTTTGAAGTTGTACTTTGATAAGGAAGGTATCTTGTGAGTTTTATGCAGGCTTAATAGCTTTTGTGGCCAGAAGAATTTTTTTCATTCGAATTTTATACTTTTTCTCGCAAGCAATGACAGATACCAAAAAAAATTTCAAGATAAAAGTTTGCGAGTCCAAAAAAGTTCTATGAAAAATAGCTTTTGTTCTTTTGCGAAATCCTAATAGAAGAAAGGTATCCTATCAGCTTTATGCGAACTAAACCATTTTTGAGGCCGGGAGAATTTTTTTCCTAACAATGTAATTTTAGAATTTTTCTCGTAAACGATGAAAGATATCGCAAAAGAACAAGAGATATTTTTTATGTAACTTTTTTATACGTGCAATCTTTCATTTAAAAACTTTTTCGTATGTGTAATTTTTCGCCACAAAAATTATTTAGCACGCATAAAACTCACAAGATATGTTCCTTATCAAAGTACAAATTAAAAAAAATATATATCAAAAAATAGAAGGGTGGGTTTTTTTTGAGAAAATCTACTTTTAATTTTAATGTTTTATGTAATCTTAATCCTTATTCAATAAATAACCTTTATGAATGCTTGTTCACTTGAAATAAAAATGTAATTTATTATTTACCTTCATTTATTTAAATGTAATTTTTCTATTGATTTTTAATTATTATTCATTTACTTTTTTAAAAACATTTACACTACCTACAGAAAGTTTGGGTACATTTATTTTCTTTTTCTTACAAAATCTACGACTTCGGAATCAGAAGCATTTGAAAGATTATAAAATTTCACGTAGAATTCGCATAGGTTGAAGTTATTTTAATGAAATCCTACTCCTTAAATATAAACTCCTTAAATATAAAAATGAAGGTTAACGATGAATCTCGGACTTTCGGCTCCCAAAAATTAATATTGCACGAGTAAACATTTGGAACACTTTTCTACATTTGGCAAAGAACTCATTATTTCAAAATGTTGATTGGGTTACAAAAATCTTTAACTTTAAAGCAAAATATTTTTTCATTCCTTCATTAATATAACGCCAACCTAGACAAATTCGACGAAAAATTTTATAATCTTTCAAATGATTCTGATTACAAAGTCGTAGATTCAGTTTCTGTACAAATATTCGCATTTGAAGTGAAGAACAACTAAAAAAAAATGTTGGAGACGGTTCGGGCTCTGGATTGGTTTAGAATGTGGTCGAAGGAAATTCAGGATGGGAAAGGATTTCAAACAGCATTTGAGAAAATGTTTATCAGAGCGAAAGGATTTTCAACGAAGTGGAAAAGAATGAGAGAAAAAGTTCATAATAAAAACGAATCAATAACTGCCTATTATATGGAAAAGGCACATTTATGTCACGAGATAGAATTAGGTGTTAAAGAGACTCATGAACAACTGCTTATTGGACTCTGCTCAAGAGACTTAGCATTGACTTTGGCAACGAAAAACCATTAAGATTTGGTGGAATTAATCCACGATATTCAAGAACAGGAACAATTGAGTCTATAAAGAAGGGAAAGAATGTGAAATTCCAGTGACACAACAAAGAATAAAACAAGGGAAACGGCAAACACTGTACGAACAAAGCAGACGGAAGAAAAAGAAAAAGTGGGGACCTCAAATGTGGATCGGGAATTAACATATCTGCGAAACCCTGATCCATTAAAGGAATTAATATGTCGCATCTGTCAACAGACTGGACATACTCAGAGGCATTGTCCAAAAGCTTCGGCAAAGACAACCAGCCAAGGAAATCATCAGGTCGACGGTCAAGTGAAGAATTCAATAATAAGGTATATTAAAGAGGTAAAGGTCGATGGAATTCCATGGAAATTCACTTATTAATGGTGGCAGCTCGGAGTACATAATAAAGGCAACAGCGGCGTTAACTGAAGGGTGACGTCCCCAGGATTTATAAAAGCTCAAGTGTCGGTGGATGGAGTAAGAGCTGAAAAGGTACCTGTGCGCATAGTACCAGACGATTCTCAACCTCTTCCAGTTTTAATAGGACGGAATTAGACGAAACTTCCTTATGTGGAGTATACGAAGAGACGAAACGATCTCAGATTCAAGGAACGTCATTTTTGATCAAACGTTTTTAAATGACTGAATTAACAGAAAATTAATATATGTTTTCCATTTTCGTTCGTTGTCGTAGGTGCAGTAGTACGGGAGATAATTTTTTTTCTTGTAAACTACTTTACAGCCATGTTTATGAAAATATTTAATTTTTTGAAAGAAATATAAGTTCTTAAGGCTTTGAAGAATAAGCGAAATTTTTTTTTCAAAATTTTCAAGACGAAATTGACAATACAGGAGCTTTTCAAAGTTGACCTCTGTAGTTGAAGCGCCTTATTTCGGTGTTTTTCGGCAAACAAACGATGACAGCTCCTCACCAGATTTTCCCACAACAACCGCAAAACATGTAATCGACGCAGAACTGAAGACACATTCACGTGCAGTTTACAGTTTTTTAAAACCATTGTTCGTCTCCGACATATTGACGCCCGAAGTGACCTGACTACATGAAAAAATCAGAGAGTAGTGACAAGGATCGTAAGGAGATTTATATAATCTTAAGCACATACAAGGACATAGCATTGATTGTCGAAACCAATCATAGACCTGTTCTGCTGGTACGGAAGAAGAATGGTGAACCGCGATTGGTTATTGACTATCGCAAGTTGAACGCGCAAACGGAACAAATGAAATTCCCCTTAACAAATATCGATGATCATGTGTCATTACTTAGTGGAAGTACGTTATTGATCACCTTGGACTTAGCGCATGGATATATGCAAATTCCTCTCGATAAAGAGAGCAGGCATAAGACGGCAATGATTACGACAAAAAATTCTGCTGACTTTACGATGATGCCGCACAGTGGGCCAGGAGACCCGGTTCGGTGGCCAAAAGTCCAATTTTCAAACTTGCGAATTTGTACAAAAGAATTAGGTCATTGTAATAAGTGATAATTGGGGTATCTTATACGTAAATAATAGTTTAATTAATAAAATCCAGCTCCGTTGGCAGACATGCAAAGTTAAAAATGTTTTAAAAATTCATCATGTGTCCCTCGCTCAAACATTTAATATAGTTATGGATCCGTTAATTTTTGTTAATGTTTCTTTTTTCTTTATCATCCTTAGGCATATAGAAGTTAAAAAAAAATGTTGAGTGATTAAAAAAAAATGTGAATAAAATTTCTGCCACATTAATGTTAGAAACTAATTAGTACTTTGGTAAAATACTTCCTTTCATTCGCCAATAACACGAGATAACGCAACATATCAACATTTTTTATATACCAATCTGTTCTCTATAATGTATACTTTACGGTAGGGGTGCCCACTTTTGCCCGTTTTCAAAAATAATATAATGATCGCAAGAAATAGAGTCAGCGTCCGAGTGCCAAGAACTGACCTGTCTGGCTGAGTTGCGCGAGCCGCCATATATGCACGCGCGCGTCGAGCATCTGATGTTTCGCTGTGCTTTTCACTTGTTTTCCAGTGTTCACTTTGCTTCGAAATCTTATCCGAAAATATAAGTTTTTCCTTTTTCTTTTCGTTGACTTTTTTTCGCTTGGATTCGATTATACTGTATATAATGTCAAAATTTACCAAAAGAGAAATTATTAACTTTCTTGATTCGACTTTTCATTATATTATATCAAAATTTACTAAATATTTCGCAAGAGGACGAATGGTGTCATTCGGACGTAGAAAGTCAAAAAGAAAACAATGATTTACCAGGTATCCATCAAACATTTGATACTTTAGGCGATACAGAATTATCGGATGACGAAGAAAAAATGTAACGTGAGAGGCTAGGGGAATTCACACAGAAAGCACCCCGAACACCACAGTTTTTATAATTAAAAATTGAAATAAAAAAATAAATAAGAAAAACATAAACAAATAAACCTAAAAACAAATCAAAATTTAAGAACCCTTGTGATAGGCTCTGGTAACTTATAAGCTAACTGCTGACAAAAGTGTTTCATGTTACGTAGATCATTTTTTAAATACTTGTTTTTTTCTTTTTTAAATTCTGACTCTAGATTAGTAATTAGCGCCCTCGAGAACCGGTAGATACCACGTTTCAAGTAGATCCAATTATTTTTTGAAATATTCGTCCACCATATTGGATCCGCCATTTTGTTTTGTTGAAATGTTGACTTCAGTTTCGGAGTCAGCGCCCTCGAAAACACATAGATACCACGTTTCAAATAGATTGAATAATTTTTTAAAATACTTGTCCACCATATTGGATCCGCCATTTTGTTTTTTGAAATTCTGACTTCAGATTTGGAGTCAGCGCCCTCGAAAACCTATAGATACCACGTTTCAAGAAGATCCAATAATTTTTTGCAATATGCGTCGGCCATATTGGATCCACCATTTTGTTTTTTGAAATTCTGATATCAGATTCGGAATCAGCACCCTCGAAAACTATATATGAGTGACCTTGCAATTCATTATTGTACATTTTTATGTGTTTTCCGACTTTTGGCCACGGAAACGGGTCGCATGGCCCACTGTGCACTGCAACAATTTCGGACTATTTCCAACTTTGTTCATTCCCTTAACAAGTTCACTGCGTGCTTGCAATTCCATGATCCAGCAAAGTATGGTCTTGCCACGCGCATCTAAAAAAAGGGAACCAATCAAATGGTCCGTAGGTTGTGCGTAGCAAGACCATTCTTTGTTGGATCATGGAATGGGTAGCACGCAGTGAACTTGTCAAGGGAATGAAGAAAGTTGAAATTACAAAAAGTTGAAAGTCCGAAATTGTTGCCGTGGTACTCAAGTTTAGCGCTTTGCAAGGATAAGGAGGCTTTGAAATGGCAAATCGAACACATTCCACAATTGATGTGTTGGAAGAGAATTCGGAATTGGACACTGGCTCCACAAAGGTGTTTCATCATGAAAATTCCCATAATGGTTTTCTTTTGCTAATGATTGTTTATGCTTTACAGGAAAGTTCAAATAGTTCACTAACAAATCGGCAAGTCGTTGATACTTTATAATGTTCAGACGATATTATTATAAATTATGGCCAATTAGGGCCAGTCATTTTTGGCTGTCGTTCTTCCTTTCGTTTTCCTGTGGTCGCAAAAAAACGACAGGTAAAAAATGACAGGCCTGACATTTTTTTCCTGTCATATATTTTGATAAGGGACCGAGATGCAAACATTTTTATGTTTTTTTTCGCGACGCTACGAATTCTCGAACGTGGACTGTCATGTTGAATTGGAGTACGCGATATTTTGGTTGAGACAACCAAAATTTTTTTTTGATTCTAGTAAAATGCTCCCTTAGATTATTTGGTAGATACAGCCAAAAAATTTAGTTAAATCGATCAAATATTTTCTAGAATCAACAAAACGATCCAACCAAAAACTTTTATTGATTGAACCAAACGAATTTGGTCAATTGAACGAAAATTTTGTTCATTTAACCAAAATATTTTCTGGTATCAACCAAATTCGGCCAACAAAACGATTTTATTGAATGAAGAAAAGATTTTCTGGATGTAGGCGTGAAGGCGGTAGGCTTCTGTCACCACGCGGCGCCATACTGCCAAATCGAGTAATAAAACGCCAAACACTCGAGTTTTATTTTTGACGCAGCTCCATCATTCCCTGATGTTTCACCCAGGGAATAAGCGCGTAAAATCGCGATCTGCACATGCGCCACTCTACGTTTATTCCCGGAGCTCCAAAATCAGCCATTTTGCGTTCACTGTACAGGCGTGAAAAAGCGTACTTTTTAATGCAGGTATTGGAAAAAAACTATTTTTGTGAAAAGAGTAATATATCAGTTTACATAAATGGGAAAAACGAACCCTAATAGCATCTAGAAACAATACATATAACGTTAACATTTTTTTTAATAGGTCGCAATTTTTTGAAATTCATTTTTATTTGTTGTTACATATTTTATACCACTCACTTTAATTTATTAACTAGTCTAAAAAATCATTAATAAAACAAATGCTCAACATTTACAAGTGTTTCTGATTTTCAACTACTCTGAACAAATTTTTAATTGATACCGGTCGTCTGAACGGGAATTTAGTTTGCCTTAAGGTGCAAAAATTTATATAATGCACATCTAGGGAGAGAAACAGGCGTTTTTTGTTGAGCGCGATGTTTGCAGCACGAATCGTAGATCGAGAGCGCTCGCTAATGCCGAGAATTTCTAAAAAAACATCCATTTTGTTAATACGTGTAGCTTGCAGTGGATTATTAACAGTAAATTCCACTGTAAAGTACCCAGTCAAGTATATAACCCTCGAGTAATTCCTCTTTCACTAACTTAACTGGAGGATGTGGGCAGCTCCAGACCATGGATTTCCACAGCCCAGAATTTAGCTTGAAACCAGATTTTTTTTTTATTTCCCCTGTCCCTTTTTCCCTCTTGTGGCAAATTAATTACCCATAGAACTAAAAATCGTGAATCGCCGGCCTTGAGAATATTAAGATGTCTAATTAAATCATACGATATGAATAAAACAAAAAGTCGCAGCAAAAGTATGTATGAAAATGTCCCGATGTAGGTCGCGAGACAAAAGGAAATCATCTTGAATAAAATGTGGAATGTTTAATATAACGATTTAAAGACTTAGGAAAAGTAGTACCGTATTCGGATAGGGGATAAATATCGGTGGTACCATCCTCCACCCAAGAAGCAACCTCGACAAATTCAGCAACGAAGCTCGGTATATGACACTTGATAATTGCTGCATTCCCCCGAAGGACATGTTCATCCATCACGTTCACTGCATATTGCTGCCCGACAACTGCAACCAGACAACCGGATTCAATTTGAAAAAAGAATTTTACGAAAAGCGTCAAGAGGTAGGCATCGAACTAAGGGAGACTTAAACGCGTGTCTAAGCATTTTCATTGAGGTTCTTCTATCCCGTATACCGTTAAGTTCTTCTTCGGTCGAATATCGTCCACTGTTCGAATCGATCCAGCCTGCAACTTCTACGTATTCTGCTACGAAAGAGGGTACTTGACACTTGAATATGGCTGCGTTTCCACGGATAGCGAAGACGTCGTAAACTTGAGCTTCGAAGTACTGTGACACCGCTGTAATTAAAGAGGAGCGGTCCCATACATTTTTATATTCTTATCCCACAATAGTGTGAAATCTAAGTCCAGCTCGAAAACGGTGCGACTTAGGAAGAAAATTAACAAAGCAAAATTATTCGTGTCTAATGTTTTGGAATTTTCTGAAAATCTTCCTCTAACGAAGTTCTTCCAAGACAGAGGCCTAATTTTCCTTAGTTATCGTTGAGGTTAGTTGAGTCTTCTGAGAAATAAAATCTAAAAAAGATGCGCATAAGACTTCTGGATATCGGCTCAGTGTTCTGGGTGAATTTGGATGTTAGTTAAGCCGTCTAAGACTCAAGGTCTTTGAATAAGATCTCGACCACACTCCTGGACTTCGGGTTGATGTTCTTGATATTCCTGAAGGTTAATTGAGCCTTCTGAAAGTTAAAATGCTCGATGATGTTTGGTATAACTCTCAAGGAGCACATCAATATTGACTGATGATACGCGTTAGATGAACTTTAGAATAGAATGAATTTTAGAATAGAAATTCATGTAATCATTCTATAGAGTCATTCCTGTAAAGACAACCTGTGCAGTAGGGTGATTCATTTTGCACGAAGTTTTGAAATGTAAATGTGTTAACCTATTAATCGGTGACATTTGACATTTGAGAAAATTATTTTTAACAAAAGTCGAAAACGGTTAATATGTAGAATTTGCGTTTCGCATTCGAAAATTCCCCATAGTATTTAAACGGTGAAAACTGAGTAAACCTGCAAAATGAGATAACATACGCAAATATAATCAAAACCTAACTTTTTGTAGGGAGTAGCAGCTTTTTACATACTAAAAAAATTAATCATGCGCAAAATTGATGATAAAAAAAATCAAAATGGCGATGTGCGAATTCAAAATATTAACCAATTTCGATCCTTTTTCAAAATTATTGTCTCGTCAAATTCACCGGTTACCGGGTGAGCGCATTTACATTTCGAAACTTCGTGTAAAATAAATCGCCCTACTGTGCAGGAACATGCATACAATCCTGCAAATGAATTTTCAGCTGAGCAGTCTGATTAAAATTTTTGATCTATACCAAGTGATCCTTCTCTTGAACGTGAAATAATAGATTTATTGATAAAAAACTATTATTGTATCAAATTAAAGAAAAATCACATTCACGTACGCAAGCGACACGTCATTTTAAATTATAGTTGCGAACCAACAAAAACCAAACATTTACCAAATTGACAGAACTCCAGAAGGTATAAAAGTGAGACTCTTCAATAGTACGTTTGCTTGGGTCTAAATATTGAATAAAGTGTAGAGAAAAGGTGAAATAATAAAAATTAACGTATGTCTAACAAGGGGGGTTAGGTTGGTGTCCGACGCCGATTTTTTTGTAACTTTGCAGATGAAAAGAGGATCCCAGACTATACAAAAAAAAATTAATTTTTTGACAATCGTTCATATTTAGGGGTGGAAATCACCCCTTCTATATTTTTGATACTTTTACTGTTTTAAAAGATATCATTGTTTTTTCTTTCTTGTTTTTGCACAAAATTGTTCTAATGGATTCTATATTATAATATTATCTTGAGTTTTAAAAATACTTACCCCTTAGAGTATGATAATTCAAAAAATCTACCCCTATAGGATGCTTCGCCATATGACACACAGTTTAAGATTTTGGACTTTGTTGCTGCAAACATCTAATTTTGATAATTAATTCTATTCAGAATTATCAGTCTTATTCGAAATAACCCCTAAATTATGTGCCATCCACCCCTTTAGTATTATCAATAATTGAAATATGTAGTTAAAATGACATTTTTTCAAGTAATGAATTAAAATATTTAGTTTGGACAATCAATAATAATATAACTAATTATTTGTTAACGATGGCACATATTCTTATATTAATAAACCCTTGTTATGTGAAAACCACCCCTCAAACACTTTTTATGTTTTGTTTAGCAGGCGATTTTAATGACAATACATATATAACATAACTGTTTAAAGAATTTTTATTTAGGTTCAGGCACGTACATATTTCCATTGAAAATTGTACACACATACACGTACCCTTTCGCATATCGTACCTCTAACCCTTATTGCTCAAGGCTTTCGACTTACAATATATCTTCTACGAAATAAAAAATAAATGGAAAAAACAAACAAAATATTGCCATCAAAATTTGTGTGAGACACAACTTATTATTTAGACCGTCAAATGAATAATTGTCAATTAGTTTGTTTTTACGTATGTCATACGGTCTCATTCAGATAATAATAACGACAATATTAAAATTGGATCATTTTTTAATAATAATATAAATTTTCGTTATTATTATCTAAATGAGGCCGTGTGACATACGTAAAAACAACCTAATTGACAAAATATTGACTGTTTACAAGTTGGGTGTCTAATATGATAAAAATATTATCATTTTGGCATTTCAAATAAAACTGTACAAATATAAAATTATGAGGAATGTATATAAGCCATTATCAGGCATGTATATGAAGCGAAAGAAAAGAACATTTGTTCAGTCACATTTGCTTCTTTTTCTATTGTGCGAAGTATTCCTAATAAAATGAGAATCAATCCATTAAATATAATATCGTTATTGACAATAACGTTCAATAAGGAAAAACTTGGCATTCAGCCTTCAGAAGTAACACCTGAGGAGGTACATCTAC
>CAKNWW010084474.1:0-10208 GCA_932074435.1 Andricus kollari | reverse complement strand
GGTCAGGGAATTCGAGAAATAACTTTAGCGGCCAAGCTAATATTTCAGTTTCATATTGCAAGCAAAAAATTTAATTAATGTTATGACTTAAAGTCTTCTTCTATTATTATTTCAAAATTCTTTGAAATTGGGTTATCTCTGCTTAAAGGAAACTCCCCGATTTCTTCTGTGGTCATCTCGTAAACTACGCCGCTGTTCATGTTCATTTTTACGCGTTCTTGAGGGCCATTCCTCATTCTATATATTCCACGAAGAAATGTTTTATTTTCCGACACTATTGCAAAAATGTCACCACTGGACGTTGACAATACAAATTGCTCTTCAGTTGGCATGGGCGCAGGGGTATTCCATCTTCCTCTTACTGTAATTGGTGCGTCGAGAGGGAAAGTATATCTTCGGATTTCGAATTGCAGGGTCGAATTCTTGTGGGGAATAAGCCGAACAGAACTAAGTTCTTCAATTTTTAATTTACGTAGGCACATAAAAGGACGAATGGCAGGACGAGATGTGGACCTTGCACGACGAGAAGATTCAGCAGGTCGAGGAGACCTGATTGGAGAACGCCGAAGATGCGTCCTGGCAAAAGAGGACATTTCAGGAGAATCAGACGGTCTGCCACGAGGTACACCGGGAATGGGGGCCCCATTAGGTAAACACTCAAAATTCGAACTTAACTCTGCAACATGAAACAGATGATTCCATTTACAAAAAAGATACAAAAACATAAGCTCAGCGAAAGTATTCTTGTGCAAGAGAATTGCAAAAAAAAAGATTAAACGAGTGAAATATGTTTCCAAAAATGACTGTAATCGGCCATTAAAGACAATAGTTCGACAATGGCAAAAAGAGGGAGAAGGAGTTTTCCTTGTGTATGCTCTTCCACCGATTGCACACTCTTCTCTTAATCTTCTCTTTTCCCCCTTGTTAAGAAATTTATCTTTTTTCCCCTTTCACTCTGTTATCTGGTTAAATGCAAACTGAATTAAAAGAATCAAATAACAAACTTTACTATTTGGGTTGACAATTAGGCTTTCTGGTCAAATTTAATCTATAACCGCGCCTCACAACCGTGAAATAGGTGGTTACAGTCTGTGATGAATTCAATACGATGATCCGGAAAAAGTCTCGTGCAACGTCGAGCGACCCACAGACGACCGCTTTCTGCATTTCCCCGCAAGTGTCTTAGCATTTTGTTGACACGCAGGGATGATTTTCAGGCTATTAACCAGTGACACCTTGTCACCTCCAAGAGCGTGACGATCAAGATTAATTAAATCTTTTCTTTCTCCTTGGCTATGACTTTTTTGTCAGGCCTCGAGTGTACAAAAAAAACAATTTTCCAGAATATGGAGTTCCAGTATATGAGGCACTTCCCATTTTCGACAGTTAACTCTGTTTCCCTAGGAGCGTTTAGCAAAGCGGTATTTGTGCTAGTGCCTATTGATTTCGGTCGTTCCTGCATAATTTGGAATGCTATATAGTATGTGTCGTAAATTCTAGGGGTGTGTCTGACATGCTCTGAAACTGTGATAGGGAATATCTCGGCTCAAAATGTGGAGACGATATGCTAGAGTGGAAACGACACCGTATTGGCATGCCAAATGGAATCGTCCGTGCCCAAATTCAATCCAGGTGATTTAAGCATAGCAAACGTTAGTTCATTAGACATCGAATGATCCTCCACATTTCTGTGGAAGATGCTGTGCATCCTCATGTCGTGGAGCTGTTCGCGGAAGTTTTTCGTCTGTGCTTTCTTAATCCGGGATTTCAGGAGTGAGTGCTCGAGATGGATAAGATTTGATACACTATGCTCACCCCTGATATTGAAGTCAAGGCCGAGTGTTTTCGCAGCCTCATCCGGTGCTTTGTTTGGCAACGCCTCTTTGCCCACTGCTTCGTGTTTCCTGACCATTTTAAGAAGAGGGTCTTGTCCATTTACGACATCCTGCTGCGCCTTTCTTTGGGCCGTGTTGTTCGCACATCTCGCACCACACATGTCCAATCGTCCGAACAATCTTATCATTAAGGATAGCTGTAAAGATCCCGTACAGAGTGTTCAGATTGGTTATTGGCCTGTAATTCTCACGGTCAGCTAAGTTGCCCGTCTTTGGCAGAAGCACTGTGTGCCCTTTTATCTACCACTCCAGAATAGGCTCTTCCAACTTTATATATGAGGTCTTGATACCATTTTTCCCGGAGCGGATTACTTCTTCATGCCTATTGATACTTTTTTCACCTACAGTAACTGGAGCAACTTGGAAGATTCGAGATGGGTCAGACAAAAACTGTTTGTATTTGTCTTTTGGTCTTATGATTAAACGTTGGTTTTGTTTAACGGTTTGCATCTGCCAAAGCTCTCGCTGCATTATATAGACTACAATTGATCGTCCAGAGGTGGGACTCTTCGGAAAAATCTCAACTAAGTTCGTCATCCAGTTCAGCCAGATCCGGATCCTGAAGCGTCGCTCTTCCTTTATTGGATGCCTCCTCGCGGTTTGGTCTCAGTGTAGCCTCTCTTTCTCTGTTACCGGCTTGTATTGGCTTCGGTTGAGTCGGCGCTCCGTTTATATAACCCCTTTCCCAGAGTTCCTCGGCACAGTTTCGTAGATGTTTATGCGAAAAATGCGAGACATCTGGGTGTTTCTCGCAACACAGGGTATGCAGTCGCGCCATGTAACCCTTTCGCTCAGGGGCTTGAAGAATGTTCATAAAATTATAGATATATTATTTTTTTGTATTCACCAATAAGATTGAAGATAACCACCAACGACAAGACGAGTGTAGAAACAATCATTATCCTTTCTAATTAGAGGGAAAGCTTATTAATGTATTGATGGAGACTTGGATTAAAAATTTATCTAAGGAATATTCTGGTTCTTCGTCAGACTGTATAGTCTATTTTCTAGTCGTTATCTCATAGACGATAAGCGTCAAGTTTGTTCTACTCAGATATTTACATTTCATCAGTTCTTTTCAAGAAAAAAAAT
This sequence comes from Andricus kollari, assembly GCA_932074435.1. Lineage (NCBI taxonomy): Eukaryota > Metazoa > Arthropoda > Insecta > Hymenoptera > Cynipidae > Andricus > Andricus kollari. The sequence goes on along the minus strand of CAKNWW010084474.1, from coordinate 7,221 downwards.
TTAATTACTGAATTCGCTTAAACCGATATCACAATTTATGTAAGCTTTCACGTTTAAGCAAACTCTATCGTTGGAATGGAAAATTTATATAGTGTCTACCCGACGAAAGATATTTAATTTCCTGTTATTTTCCGGTTTTATTTTGGTTTATTGTTAATTTTCCTGCAGAATTTAAAAGAGTTCAAAACATTTGAACGATTCCTAACGACTTTTGGAGATTCCTAATCATTTAAAATGTTTTCAAACCTTTCTGATTTAGAAGATGGAAATCTTGAATAAAAATTATAATTCTCAATTTGAGGAGAGATTTTTTTAATTCCCTTCTGAATCGGAATGAAAAGAATTTTCGAAAATTTCCGTTTCATGTCCATGTCCATGTTATTTTTTAAGATTAAAATAAATACTATGCATCCTTTTTGATCTATGACACTGTGTGCGAAAATACATCCTGATCTGATCAGTCTTTCAAAAGCTATCCGGTATACAGCTACGACAGGCAGACACCATCGTAAATCCTTTTTTTCGGATTCAGGGGGTCTTGAAACGTGGAGATGTATAGAAATCCGCAATATTCTGTTTTTACATAAAAAAATAAATAATAAAAACAATATAAGTAGGTAGCAAAGCGAGTGTAAGGGGAAATGGGAAACTGCGTGATTGGTTCGATATTTTGCGTCTGCAGATGATTAGGTTGTTATGGCAGAGTCAGGGAGCCTCGGTGGCTCAAACGATAGCGCATCAGGCTTTCGTGGCTAGGAACCCTCCTTGAGCTGTAGGTCCCCTCAAAAGTGGCGTAAATGGTTTATCCGTTTTACCCTTTCAATCCAGGCCTCCCGCTGAGGCTCACAGTGTTGATTACTCGTTTTCAAGTCCCTACGCATAGTCCTATATGGAAGGGGGTTCCTTCCAAAGTTCAGAAACGCTGGGGAGACTTTTGAAGTACCATGAACTGCGGAGTTGTACGCGAACCTAAACTCCGGAAGGTGTACATCCCAATCCTGGTGGTTGTCATGTAAGAATGATATAATCATTGTCTTCAAGACCCTGTTGACCCTTTCGCGGGGTTTGCCTGAGCGTGGCAAACCAGGGCAGTAGTGTGGATAATGCCGATGCTCCGACACATTAGACCTATCAATTCGTTTGTAAACTCGGTGCCATTATCGCCGTGGATCACCTCAGGGGCCCCCCAACGAGACACTACTTAACCTTCAAACGCTTTTATTATAGTGGGGCCATTTGCCGTGCGCATTGGGATGCATTAGATCCACTTTGTGAATAGATCTTTGAATACCAGGATATATTGGTGCTCTTCTTTCCTTTTCGGAAAGCGGCCCATGATATCCCCAGCTACCACCGTCCAGGGCTGTTCCACGATGCTTTTGCCCATTAATCCAGCAGGGCGAGCCTGCTCGACTTTGTATTTCTGACAGATATCACAAGAACGAACAAACTGGACAACATCGTGAAACATCCCCGGCCAGTAATAGCGGAGAGCTACCCTTTGGTAGGTTTTCTCATTACCCAGGTGACCGGCCTAGGGCTGCACATGCGCTTCCTGTAATACCCGAGACCTAAGTTCCGTCGGAAGAACCAATTTCCATTTTTCTAAGTCTGTTAAGAGAAGATCTATCACTGCATTACGCCTATGACAATACAAAATCCCGTTTTCTATTTTCCAATCGAGAAAAAATTTTGGTCGATCGTGCACCGCCTGCAAACGCCGCAAGTACCAAGGATCTAGCTTTTCTTCTATACTAGACACTGAGGCTTCTTCCTCTTCAGTCAACCTTGACAACGTATATCGAAATCATACCATTGTAGTTCCAAGCCCCATCTCGCGAGTCGCGCAGTCGGATTCTTCAGGTTATTTAACCAACGTAAACTGCTATGATAAATGACGGTATAATTTTGCTCGGCCGTTAGAAGAGTTTTACTCGCAAAAGCGATGACCCTCTCCTCACCTTCCTGCACCTGAGTTAGTATCACTCCCAACCCCGTGGCACTTGCGTCCGTTTGCAAGTTAAATGGGTTCTCGACTACGCTCCTAAAGCTTGGGTACGCGAGGATAGGTGCGCCGATTAAAGCCCTTTTCAAACTATCAAAAGCCTCCTGCTGTTCCTCACCCCAGTGTCATTTGACGATTGTCTAAAAGAGTCGGGTCAAGGGCTCTGCAACTGTAGCGAGTTCCGGAATGAACCGCTTATACCACGAAGACATCCCCATGATCCTACGCAACTGTTTGACAGTTTTTGGGGCAGGATGCAAAGTTATAGGTTCTACCTTGTTGAGACCATATTTATTAACAACAAATCCCAGAAACCTTACCTCTGAGCAAAAAAACTCGCTTTTGTCGGGATTTATTATTAAATCGGCTTCCGAAACGCGATCGAGAACCTTCCCTAACCAGACAGATGTTCTTCAAATGTCTCGGTGACAACGATGATATCATCTAGGTAGCTAAATACGTTCGGTCTCATTTGCGGCGTGATAACCCGGTCAGTAAGTCTTTAAAAAGTTGCTGGAGCTCCTGTGAGCCCTGAAGGCATCGTTTTGAACTCAAATAACCCTCTTCCAGGTACTATGAATGCTGTATAAGGTTGTCTGTCTTTCTCTATGGGTATTTGATTAAAGACGGCACTCAAGTCTAATTTGGAGATGAACTTGGCAGCCTTCAACTGTCTCAATATAGCTGTCAAATTAGGGAGAGCGTACGCGTCTTTTCTGGAAATAGCGTTCAACTTACGAAAGTCCAAGCATAAATGGTACTTGCCCCCAGGTTTCCGTGCCATTTCTATGGGCGCAGAATATTCACTGAATGATTCTGAAATAATACCCTCAGCCAACAACATGTCAACTTCCTCATACATGGCTTCTTGTACTCTTGGAGAGACTATACGGTGTCTCTCTAATATGACCATGATTCCCAACGTCAATGGTGTGGGTGATGAGATGGGTCGCGCCCAATGGGCCCTGCGACTCAGGAGGTAGCTTAATTCTCAAAAACTCTTTTAAAGCTTCCTCCTCGCCCTCGCGTAGAGCAGCAACCCCACTGCAAGCCTCCTCTTCCACCAACTATTGTTTCAGGGGATAATGTTTACCTGAGAGTCTGGCATAAAAACTGTCTGTCTTTAGGGTTAAGTCTAATCGGGCTGTCGGGAGTTTCAGTCACGGTCGCTAGTGACCGAGAGGCGATAAGGACCGTGCTTACTACTTCTATTTGGCATTTCCCGAGCACTTAGGGCAGTCCCCAGCTGTAAAGCCTACCATTTTGAATTTATTACAGCGAAGCCTTCTAGGGTCCGCGCGAACCTTCTGGTAATGACCACTTTATTAGGGTCTCTTACCGGAGACTCGTTCTTTTAATGCTGAGGATAGGGTTTTTTTGTTAGTCTGCGGGTTGGAAAGTGGTTTGTACGCGAATTCTTTCAAAAAGGAGTTCTCGGGGAGAGGTATGGCTTTGTATTCCTTAATGTATATATTCCATTCGTTTTCCCAACTTCTCCCGAGACGGGATAGTTCGCGGAACGATCTGTAGTACGAGCTACGGATGACTTTGTGATAGTCAGGATGAAGGCCTCTCTGTACCCAGTCTAGTTGGTCTACTATCGGAACTTCGTCCTCAAGCAAATTTGCCAGGCTTTGTACATCGTTTAAGTAATCATCAATAGATTCGTCCTTACCCTGTGTTTTTGCCTGTATTTTTTCTTTGACTCTTCGTTCGAAGTTATCGTCGCTATAGAACCGGCATTGCTAACAGTAATTCTACATCGGATACTTTAGTTAGTTTCCTACGATCCGCAATCTTTGTTAGGAAGCCATCAGCGCTCAACTCGCTCCTGCCGTTAAACGTAAGGTTCCAGCCTAGGACGATCTTTCCCAAATCTCTATTTCCGAATCGGTTCCTATTTGCTAATCTGTTGCTATATGCAGTGTCCCTTTCTGTGGATTGATCGCGAGAGCGGTAGTATTTAAATCCTTTGTTACTCCTACGCGGTCTTTCCTGATGGGTAGATTCACGATGTCTATTATTATCAGCATCAGAGTCTGTTTAAATTCATAATCTCCTTGACCGTCGAACTGAGTGTCTCTATTTTTTACTAAGTGAATAATATAATTACTTGGCACGAATTGGACAAATTCTAAGATTGTCTTTCTTGCTAAACCACCATGTTCCTCGCGTTCTTAAATATTGAAGATTCGGGAAACTTAAGTGGTTTGTTACGACGACAAACGATCATTCTCACATTATCATTATGAAACTCGCAATCCTCCTATCGAGACTTAAGCTATTTTTTCTGTTCTTTAAGTTCCTGAATTCCTCGGTCTCAGATTCAGAGGTTGTGATGTTGGGTCCAGCTTAGGGTCCATGGCCAAATGACGAGTGTCTCAAAGACCTAATTAATATAAAGTTTAAATTCTGTAAACGCAATTGCAGTTACGGCTAAACGCGCCGAGGTGAAGAACGAGAGTGACAGGCCGCCACGCAACGTCGATTCTCCCAAACGCCGATGCACTGAACCTGAACCCGCGGGAATTCCAATTTCAATATGGTCGGCGGAAGTTACGTCAATCGTCCTATCGACACAATAGAGGAAAGTAATTAGGGGACAATCAGATCTCGACGCTTTGGGCGTATTTAAGGTTGTAAAGCTTTCTCTCGCTAATTGAAGTAGCCCCAAGAGGGTGCTTTTCTCATTTTAGCCCTGTGTCCATACTTAAGATCGGTTCTGGAACCACCGAAGAAGTGCGACCTTTGTGACTCTGCGTTGGACGATGCCAACGCACGGTGAGACTCCCACTCTCGCTCCTTCTTATCATGGGTGGCGTACGGTGTCGTTGCGACATAGCTCTGTCTGCCTCTCCATTGCTGCTTATTGGCTTAGTCGATAGGCCAGAAAAGGACTCTTCTTACTCTGCCTTGTCATGGGTGGATTGGTATTGACATGGCGACTTGACTTCCTGATAGACTCTAGTCTTTGACATTACCATATAACCAGTGTTCTCTGTCATACAGGCAAGTTGGTGGTTCCTAGGGTCCCACTGTCCCCATCCCTTAGGTTGTGATTTCTGGCGGCACGTGTGTTGCCTTGCGTTGGTGATCGGCCCTCTCACTCGACTTAAATAAGATACTAGTGCCAATAAGATTGCTCCCTTCGGAAATGACGACTCTGATTCTTCGGTACCAAACTTTTAATTTAAAGTAAAATAAAAAATCCATTGATGTTGAAGGAAACCCCGGTGCCGGTAAGGTTATGTTTCAGTGACGGGTGTGAAACACCTCGTCACATCAGGTGACAAGGACAGGGACGACAGGCAGACACTATCGTAAATCCTTTTTTTCGGATTCAGGTGGTCTCGAAACGTGCAGATCTATAGAAATCCACAATAGTCAGTCTTTACATAAAACGATATGCAATAAAAACAATATAAGCAGGTAGAAAAGTAAGGGTAAGTAGGAAACTGAGTGATTGGTTCGATATTTTGCAAGTTGTTAGGCAGGGATGCGTTAGGTCTACATGGATATTTATTATATTTGGACAAGTTTCTAAGCATGGCTCTCTTCGACGCGGATGGTGTGAATCTCGGGACAAAGAGGGTGCGTGGGTTAGCGTCCGCAGGTGATAAGCTTGTTATGGCAAAGTCAGGGAGCCTCGGTGGCTCAAACGATAGCACGTCAGGCTTCCGTGCAGGAGTTGTTAGGAACCCAACTTGAGCTGTAGGTCGCCTCAGAAGACGCTGGGTACGTTTGAAGCTTTGAAGTTTGGTATTGAAAATTGATCTTTTTTAGATGAAAAATTGATATTCCTAGTGGTAAAAAAATTCCTATCTACCTGCGCCGGAATCAGGACACGGGTCTATAAATTGCCGGTCTAGTGCTCTTACCAACTAAGCTGCGGAGAGGAACGAGATTCGATAATTCAGGCGTTCTGTTAAGAAGTCATCTTTTTTTATTTAAAGAAACAAATTTTCATCTGGTATTGAATGAAATGCTGGTTTTTGAAAATTAATAGTCAGGGAAAAGAACAAATCAACCTTGGAAAAATTAGGGAAAAGTGAGGGAATTTTGAGGATGAAGTTTAGCGGCCAAGCTAATATTTCAGTTTCATATTACAAAAGAATATTGAATTAATGTTGTGACTGAAAGTCGTCTACTATTATCATTTCAAACTTCTTTGAAATTGGGTTATCTTTGCTCAAAGAAAACTCCCCGATTTCTTCTGTGGTCATCTCTTGAATCACGCCGCTGAACATGTTCATTTTTACCCGTTTTTGAGGGCCATACCTCATTGTACATATTCCACGAAGAAATGTTTTATTTCCCTCCACTGTTGCAAATATATCACCACTGGAATTCGACAAGACAGATTGTTCTCCAGTTGGCATGGGCGCAGGAATATTATATCTTCCTCTTACAGGAATTGGTGCATCTCGAGGAAAAGTGTATCTTCGAATTTCGAATCGCCGGGTCGGATTCTTGTGGGGAATAAGCCGAACAGACGTGAGTTCCTTAGTTGTGAAAGTACGCAGGCGGACAGAAGAACGACTGGCAGGAGGAGATCTGGACCTGGAACGACGAGAAGATTCAGCAGGAGGAGAAGACCTGACCGGAGAACGCGGAGAATGAGTTCTGTTTGGAGAGGATTTTTCAGGAGCATAGTAAGGTCTGCCACGAGGAACGCCGGGAATGGGGTCCCCATTAGGTAAACACTCAAAATTCGAACTTAGATCTGCAACAAGAAACAGAGGATTCAATTTATAAAAAAGATTTTTGCTTGAATTTTGGCTTGAAATTGTTCATAGCTATTAACTCTTGACACGTCTCACTCATCGCTACATACTCAGCCTGACAATTTGACAAGGCAATGTATGGTTGCTTGTATATCCTCCAAGTTATCGCATCTCCAAAAAGTTTAATTACGTACCCACATGTTGTGAGTGAGCCTTCACAATCAGCAAAGCTTGCATGAGAATAAGCTTGCAAATCGTTTTTTCTCCTTCGTATCTTAATCCATTTTCACCATTTTCCTGTCATCTTCAGTTGGATTAATTTGGTGTCTACTTAACACGTTTACTGCATGAGATATATCACGTCGAGTCGCCCTGGCCAAATATAATAAACTACCTGTGGCTTCCCTGTACATAACATTTTCTCTCGTCTCTGTTTCTTTAATAAATCATTATTGAAATTTTCTGCTCTCTGTTTTCTCTCTCTCTCTCTCT
>CAKNWW010084424.1:0-11168 GCA_932074435.1 Andricus kollari | reverse complement strand
TAACATACAAAATGGCTGTCTACTTGTACTTCTTGCCAACTTTGTTCCTGTTCATCATCTTCTCTTTCTTTTAAGTCTGGTTTACAATCTAAGTATTGTTCTATACAATCTACTCTCTAAATCTGAATTATTAGAAATTTTACTAATTCAATTAGTAGCATTGTGTCTGACTGTTAAATTAGTAATTTTATCAGTTTCTACTAAATGAAATGGTAAGATTTATGTTACTAAATGAATTAGTAAGGGTATTCTACTAATCTGCTTAGTAGCGCCGACTTACTAATTGAATGAGTAGCAATGAATTGCTATGGAAACATAATTTAATAATTTTTTAAAAATACTTTCTGCTGGGTTTTGAGTCTTAATTGAGAGGCAATAATGTTTTCATAATTTATATTCTAAGTCTATGTAGTTATATCAATAATAATTGTGTATTAACGATGCGATATTTAAAACTGAAACGGTATTGGTAGTGATGCATATCGAGTCGAGAAATTCTCGTTATCGTTCGAAATCGTTCGAAATTTTACAAATTTTCCGAGCCGAGATTTTGTAACCTTTTTTGTTTTTGTTCGTATCGTATCGTCTGACAACCCGATCAATGTGGTTGTTAAACGTCAGTTTTCAAAAGATCAATAGAAAATGTAAACACATCAAAACGCAAAAACATCCGAGGAAGAAAACGAGAATCAGATGTCGAATTGATATAGGAAGGTTTAACAAATTTAAGTATAAGAAGATAAAAGTGAAATTTCTTTGAATTATTATTTAAATACATAGATTAATGTATTTTAATAAAATTCTCTACATGTATAAATAAAGATTTTGATTTACTTGAATCTACCGTTTAAAATAGTAATCAGCAATAAATTGACCAATTCATTTAGTAATAGCATTACCAATTCCTTTAGTAGATATAGTTACTAATTCATTTAGTCAGTTATTCCTACTCATTGAAGTAGTAGATTTTTACTAATTACTAGTAAACGAATCGGCACTATTTGAATTAGTAGAAAACTACTACCAATTAGTAGTTTTCTACTAATTCAGATTTAGAGAGTACACATATCTGAGCAAAACGGCGAGGATATATTAGTTGTAAGGGGTATATGTTGCAAGACCTCTGTACATGATTAATTTCGCCTATTGAATGCCACGTTAGTCTGCATTCGTATTCGTTTTTAAAATAATCCGGTAAGATCGAGTAACAATGGCTGCAAAGTTTTTCTATGCTGTCCTTTTTTACATAAATTGATACAACGTTTGGTAATAATGCGAAACACCATAATTTAAAAAGTTTTTTTTATAACACATGCATGATTTCAGCCCTTTTCGATGCCTATGAAGCGGGGCTAAAGCTCTACTTTTTACTCCCTAGGGACTGAAAAGTGACGTCAGAGGTGAACAATGAAAATGATATGTCTATGAGCTCGCATTTTACTATTATCAGCCCATTCACCATAAAAACTGTGAGGAAATTTATGTTGCACATAATAGAATTTTGCGGTTATTTATGGAAAGTTACCATATACTGATCGAATTACCTTAAATTACCGAAAATTTTCAGAAATTTCCAGAAATTTATGGAAATTTTTAAAAATTAATTTTGGGTAATTTAGGGTAGGTTACCATATTTACTTGTAAAATTACCATAAATTACCGAAAATTTCCATAAATTACCGAAAATTTTTATAAATGTCCGGAAATTTATGGAAGTTTTTTAAAATGAATTTTTGGTAATTTACCATATTTACCGGTAAAATTACCATAAATGACCAAAATTTTTCAGAAATTTCCGGGAATTTATGGAAATTTTTTAAAATGAATATTGGGTAAATTCTGGTCATTTACCATATTTACCGGTAAAATTACCATAAATTACCGAAAATTCGCATAAATTTCCGGAAATTTATGGAAATGATAAAAAATGAATTGTGGGTAATTTATGGTAATTTACCATATTTACCGGTAAAATTACCATAAATGACCAAAAATTTTCATAAATTTCCGGAAATTTATGGAAATTTTTAAAATTGAATTTTGGGTAAATTATGGTAATTTACCATATTTACCGGTAAAATCACCATAAATGACCGAAAATTTATAGACAGTTTTTAATTGAATTTTTGGAAATTTATGGCAAATTACCATAAATCACCTCTAAAGATACCGTAAATTACCAAAAATTCCCGACAGTTTTTTTATTGAATTTTTGATAATTTGTAATAAGTTAACATAAATTGTATGCTTCTTTATTCAAAATCTAATATGGACTAAAGTCATGACTGTATTTCGCGAAATATCTGAAATCATCCATTTGTTATAAAAAATATCGTATGCACCAAGGGGGAGAGGCACTTTTTCGACTTGTGTATGTTTTCAGTACGAGTCGTAGGCGAGCGCGTAGCGCGAGTCCCCCTTCTCCCCCTAGGTGCATAATATACTATTATATGTTTCGCGGTGATTGTTGCGCTGGTTAGTATCTATATTCAATTAGCTACTTTTAATTAATGTTTCTGGTATGTGAGTTAGTAAAAAAAAATTTTAATAGTAAATATATAGAGTCAATAAAGTGATTATCTAAAATTAAGTTTTTAATAATTGAATATACATTCAAATTATTTCTTATTTAAATGATAATTGTAGACAACTGCACACTTTAATTATATTTGTGTTCTTTTCTGATTAAAGTTTGTATAGTAGTAATTTTTAAACGTCGAATACAACTATATTCAACTGAATTTATAAATGAATAATTTTTCACATAATTATGTGTAAAAGAAAGTTCTAGAAAGATAATTTTCCACATGAGTAATTACATTTTCCAAATTGATTGTAACTTTATCTTGAAGTTAATTTTATTTTATAAGCGAAATAGGATTTGGTGATATTGGGAAATTAGGTTGATTTTTGGTTAGGAAAAAGGATTAAAATTGTATCAGTGGAGAATTTGAAATGGAAAATAGAAGCATGGAGGGATTTTTTGTGATGAAGTAAAAGCGTTAAGATCCAAAAGGTATGAGTATAGCTTCTAGCGCTTTGTTATTTTTACAAAAGATTTTTGCGCTACTTTTTTATAATCATGAGTCTCATTCATTGACTCCTACCCTCGCGGAAATCGCCATATATTTTCCCTATTACCCATCTGGCTCCGATTGGGCTGGCATGATCTGGCCCGGGTAGGGCTAATTTCATGGCCCAGAGTAGTACCATACCTGGTTGCCCGTTTTGCAACGCCATCTAGTACATGTTAAGGGAAACGCTGAATTTTGTATAAGAGTGGTACTGTTGTCTACTTTATTGACACGTGAATTTCAGTGTAAACTTTTGATGTTTAATATCTAAATATTAATTAAGTTTAATAAAATTATGCCAAAGTGTAAAAAGAGCACATTGCGTGTTCGGAAGCACCGTACGATAGCTGGATTGCCATATGCACGTGACGTGTCGAGTGAAAGTTAGTAAATCAGTGAAACCTAACCTCAAAACAAAAATTACATTATATAATTTAAATTAAATTTAAACACTATTCAAGCTCTTTACTAAAACTAAAATTTCATTGTACACTGTAAAAAATTTCGGGAATTTTCCCCACTTTTTAGTGGGGAAAAAACCCACATTTTCGTTAGGGAAAATCATTTTCCCCAAGATTTGTGGAAATTTCCCTAAAAGTTCTTATAATGCATCAAAAAATTGGGGAAAATTTCCTAAAATTTAGGAAACTAGATAATACCTAAAATTTTTGGGGAAATTTCCCGAAACTTACGGTAATTTATACCAAAGTTTGGAAATATTCCCTACAATTTGGGGAATTGAGTGATCCTGCTGAATGTAGGGAATCGTTCCAAAAATAATTCTTCATTTCCACGTAGATTAGGTAAACTTTCTAAAAACTCTTGAAGTATTACCGTATGTTCAGAAAGATATTTTGCTCTAATATATTTGATAAACTAGCACAATATTTGGAATAATTTTACACATTTTTGTGGAAAAAAGATTTATTAATGTTATAGTCATCTCAAAGATTTCTTTCCATCGTTTTCATAGAAGATTATAGAAAATTGTACATTTTTTAACAGTTCGGCAGAGAAAACTTAAATTTTATATAAATTTCTTTCGATTTTTAATGAATAATTATTAAGTTGATTATTTTGTATGAAAAATAAAATTTTTCTAAAAATAATAATCAAAATCTACAAAAAAACTTTTTGATTAATCAGTTAAGTGCAGTATACTATGCACCACGATACAGTTTTTTTCCGCTCTGAGCTGGTAGGTAGTTCATGAGAACTTCGCCAGGGCGCGACGTGTCACGTCTCTCGAAACAGAAATCACGCGTCGAGTGTTTAAGAAAGCAGTCGACGCGAAGCAAAGCACTTTTAATGAACCAATAGAATGGAAAAATTCCGTAAAATACCTAGGGGGTAAACTCCATGAACGTCTTAATTGGAAGCAGCATATCCATGAAACTAAAGGGAAAGCTCTCGGGGCTATCTCGCGTTTAAATCCTATTATTAATACACGGAGAAAAATGAGATTGAAGCAGAAGACACGGGAAGGATTGTGAAACTACACACTAATAATTAAAAATTTGTATCTCTCCTGCATAGAACCTTATCCATTAATACTTTAAAGTTATTGTATACAGTTCGTACGTTACCACCTTCAATTTAAGTGCTTCAACCTTTGCACAAATGAAAAACTAAAGTCTCTCCTAACAAGTGAGTTTTGTCAAAAAAGAATAGAAAGCATAAATTACTATACTTTCTAGCATCAATAATGGAAATCTATGTATCGTGTGTCAGTTGTCAGAAGGACGAAGTGGTAATCGAATGCCTGAATGCCCCGCACTCATTAACGTTCGAGCAGCACCGAACAGAAGCTTGCTTGCATGATACCAAAGGACGTTTAGTGCCTCTTACTTTAGCATCCAGAATTCCAGATTGCAGAGAGAAGCTGATTGCTGCGTTGGAAGCCCGGGTTCAATTCTCGGTAGCTACGTTTTCATCTAACTTGACTTTTTCTGTTTCAGCAAATAAATGTTTCTAATTTCATGTGTAAAACTTTGTAAATATATTGTAACTAAATGTAAGTTTATAAAACGAAAAGTGACTATATCGACCCGGCAACAGCCACCGCTCTGTGTCCTTGTAAATTCTTTTTGGCCGATCATTCTTTACTGCTGCGAGTATAGGAACGATTCCTATTCTGGACTGGACTCCGTACAGTGCGCTAGAGAAGTCAGCCCGCTAACAAGCTGTAATCTCTTTAGTTGCCTAAGGTAGTTAATACTGCGATTGCACTTGAATCGATAACCTAATTTCAAACTCGAATTTTTTTACAACGCCAGTTCAGTAATGAATACCTCGACTACCAGCACTAAGGACCCAATTTTTCACTTCCATTTTTCTCCGTGTAGACACTCGAGTCTAAAACCTGAATATGGTATCCTGATTTACAAAATGTTTATTCGACCAATCATAACTTATGCCTGTAGATTCAAATCATTCAAAATAAATTCCTGAGACGCATCACAAAAACCCCTAGATATACCAAGAACTCTGCCCTTCACAGAGAATTTCAATTGCCTTACATTTCTGAGTACATCAAAGGAACCGCCACTAAATTCTATGAATCTACATCACTATCACCTTTTGAACATATCTCCTCCCTAGGGAAATATCATTTTGATCCGCTTCGCAAACACGCGATGCCAAAAGACTTCCTCATGAAATGAGTCAATCAGCGACTTTCATTTTTCGACCCCTCTACCAGCTTCCCACTCTTCTTCTTTACTTTTCTTTCATAAAATAAATGATCAGATTTTGTGGTTTTTTCCTGTCTGCGGGCTTTTACTCACATATAACAAACGTCAATTTAAATTCCAGTCATGTCAAATTTTTCTCAGATTGTGTAATAATGCCCGAACTTACCTGGCGCAGAGACAACCGTGATCAACAACATGATCATCAACAAGGCGGTTCCTTCATTGCTTTTTTTATTAGGATTGCACAAATTTTGGTGAATTTCGCCTACATAAATTTCAGGAAATTCCCGAAATGTTTTCCCACATAAGCCCCACATGTTTTCCCACATGTTTTCCTTTTTGTTATCGGTATCGTGTTCTTTGTCAGTATCATTGATTTTGTTATCGTTATCATTATTTAGATTATCATTATTAACATTTTCGTCATTAAATTTATCATTAGAATAATTGTCATTGTCATATTAAAAATCATAGTTTTCTTCATCCTAATTATTTTCTTCAATTGTCTTCATTATCATTTTCTTCATCTTCATTGTTTTCTTTTTCATATCCTTCTTCTTTATCTTCTTCTTTATTTTCTTATTTATCTTCTTCTTCTGATGCACTGGTGCTTGAATAATAATTTTTTTCTTTATCTTCACTCGATTATTGTATTTCTTCTTTATTAAATTTTCTTATTTTATTTGTTTTAACTTTTTCTTTTAAATAATCAAAATATTCGGGATTGGAATCTGAATCTCCCATTGTTTCAGAATTGTTTATATTTTCTTTTCTAGACCTACCTCTTTTTTTAACTGTAGGAGTAGGGATTACTTTTTGTTTTTCGAGCATAACCTTGCGTGGTCTACCTCGCTTTTTAGATTCTAAATATTCTGATTTGAAATTATCTTTTTCGTTTTTTAGGCTTCCTCTCTTTTTGTTTTCAAGAGCAGGGATTATTTTATGTGAGTCGAGTATAGTCTTGCGTGGTCTACCTCGCTTTTTAATTTCCAAATTTGTATTTTTAAATTCTTCCTTTGATTCATTTTCCTGAGAATTTTGAGCAATGTTTTCATTTTCTTCTTCATAATATTCATGTATTTCTGGATTCTTTTTTTTTAATTTACTTCTTGTTAAGATAGTATTCTATTTTTATTCTTCTTGTTTATTTGGATTGATAATTTCATTTATTTCCTCATTGATATTTAATTTATTTAAAAGATTTGTGATTATTGAATTCATTTCTTTTAATATTCTTACATCTGGATTTTGAATGGTTTCTTTAAAATCGTTTAATAGATGCTCGTAGGCAGGATCATAATTTTTCATCATTGATTTCTTCTCGATTTCGTATTTCTTGATCTGTTATTTCTTCTGGATTTTTCATTTATTGATTTAATATTTCTTCTTGATTTCGCATTTTTTGATTTAATAATTCATTAGTATTTCTAATTTCTTGATTTAATATTTCTTCTTGATTTCGTATTTCTTTATTTAATAATTCTTCAGGATTTCGTATAATTTTATTCAATAATTCTTCAGGATTTTGTATTTCTTGATTTAATAATTCTTTAGTATTTATTATTTCTTCTTGATTTCGTATTTCTTTATTTAATAATTCTTCAGGATTTCGTATAATTTGATTCAATCATTCTTCAGGATTTCGTATTTCTTGATTTAAAAATACTTTAGTATTTCTTATTTCTTCTTGGTTTCGTATTTCTTCATTTAATAATTCTTCAGGATTTCGTATAATTTGATTCAATAATTCTTCAGGATTTCGTATTTCTTGATTTAATAATTCTTTAGTATTTCTTATTTTTTGATTTAGTATTTCTTCTGGATATCGTATTTCTTGATTTAATAAGTCTTTATGATTTCTTATTTCTTGATTTAAAATTTTTTCACGATATCGTATTTCTTGATTTAATAATTCTTCAGGGTTTCGTAATTTTTGATTTAATAATTCTTCATCATTTCTTATTTCTTGATTTAAAATTTCTCCAGGATATCATATTTTTTTATTCAATAATTCTTTATGATTTCTTATTTCTTGATTTAAAATTTCTTCAGGATATCGTATTTCTTGATTCAATAATTCTTTATGATTTCTTATTTCTTGATTTAAAATTTCTTCAGGATATCGTATTTCTTGATTTAATAATTCTTCAGGATTCCTTAAATGTATATGATTTGCAATTAATACTTCCGTACCATTAATTTTCTCAATATTGTCTGTCGGATTTCTGGATGGGGCATCGGCATTCACATTCATTTTGCCAGCTTTATAAATTACATCAAAATCGTACTCTGCTAATTTTAATTTCTACCTTGTTACACGAGAACAAGGTCTTTGCAATTTTGGAACCACGCTAATGGTTTATGATCGGTTACTAAAGTAAATTTTCTTCCGTACAAATAGGGTCGGAAATGAGTTACAGAAAATACAACTGCTAAAGCTTCTTTCTCGTAGGTATCGAATTTTCGTTCGCTATCGTTCAAAGATCGTGATGCATATGCTATTGGCTTATCTTTGCCAATCTTGCCTTGAGATAAAATGCCTGCAACTGCATGACCGGAAACGTCGGTTGTTAAAACGAAAGGTTTCGTGAAATCAGGTATTTGTAATAAAGGTTCTTCCTTTATTAGTCCTATGAATTCTTCTATATTTTTAGGTTTTTTCGGAATGGGAAAATTTCTTACTGCTTCTAATTTTTTCGGATCTGGCCTAACTCCTTCTTTATCAATAACATGTCCAAGATAAACTACTTCTGGACGTAAAAATTCCCATTTATCTGGCTGGAGTTATAAATTTGCTTCTCTTGATCTATTTGCTAATTTTGTGAATTTTTCTTCATGCTCTTCTAAGGTATTTGCATATAGGACTATGTCATCCAAATATACAAATAATTCGATTCCCTGAAGGCCGGTTATAACGAGATCCATTAAACGTTGGAAGGTTGCAGGTGCATTCTTTAAACCGAAGGGCATGCGGTCGAACTCATAGTGTCCGTAGAGCGTTGAAAAGGCAGTTTTGTGCGAGTCTTCCGGACTCATTTTTATTTGATGAAAACCACTGGCCAGGTCGAAAACCGAGAAGTATTGTGCTTGTCCTAACTGATCTAGGATATCCGTGATATTAGGGAGGGGATCACAATCTCCTATAGTTTGTTCATTTAATTTACGGTAATCTAAAACCATTCGCCATTTTCCATTTCCGTGGGAATCCGGTTTTTTCAGTACGAGAAAAGCAGATGAATTGTAAGGGGATTGAGATGGCTTTGCTATTTTATTTTTTATTAGTTCATTGACCTGTCTAGTTATTTCTTCTCTTTGAACTTAAGGGAAGTCTGTATTGTCGCGTAAATATGGGCTGACTGTCTCCTGTAGGGATATTGTGTATTAGTACGTCAGTTGCTTCAAGAGGTTCATCTGCGATTTGGAAAATGTCTTCATTGTTAATGATAAGTTTTTCAACATGAGTATATTCATCTTGATTTAAATGTTCTAAACGTAATAATTTCTTTATATTTTGAGTTTGTTTTTTATTTGAAGTTTCCGTATAATAATCCGGTATTTTTATTTCGTCAAAATCTAGAAGTTCTACTGTAGGGACTGGAATTTCAACTGGATAAGGACAAGTATTTGCAATCTTGAGATAGGCTTTTTCAATATTATTTGTTACTATTGCCTTTCCTAAGAATATTCCACTATTTGGTAAAAGTTCAGGAATCAAACCACTTTCTTTTTCATTATTTTTAACATGGACATAGAAATCAAAAATTGTTCTTGCTGGGATGGTGATTACTTCTTGACTATCAAAGGGATAATATTTTTCATTTATTTCTAATTGTTTCTGTTCGTAGTTTATTATTACATTATTGTTTTGAAAAAATTCTGTTCCTATAACGCCATCGTGATTTACTGGAACTTCATTGGGGATTGTATTAAAAATGGTTGGAAGTTCAAAAATATTTATTGTTATTTGACCAAGAGTGTATACCGGGTGTTCGTTAATTCCTGTCAATTTCAGACAATGTTGTTTATTTATTTTTATAAATGATTTGACTGATTTTTCTTTAATTCAATTGGGACCAGCTCCTGCACCGATCATTAATCTTACAGGATTTTCTAAACCATTCGATGATAATGTTATATGAGGGATGGTATTAGTAACGCTTAAGTTGATTTTCGTTTTTTTTCTTCCTTTATATTTTCGAAATTAGATGGGATGCATTTGATTCTTGATTTAGGCCTTCCTCTGATCAACCAGTCTGGGAAGGACATTGGAGTTTTTCGGATTTAATTGTTGGGGAGGATTTAATTGTCGAGATTCTTCTTGTTCTTGATATTGATTATTATATTGTCTCTTACGTCAATCATTAATTATATGACCCGGTTCTTTGCAATAAAAGCATCTTATTTTATCTTGTTGTGTAAAGTTAGGTTTGACTGGTAATTATTTGGATGGTTAGGGTCGCAGCAGAAATGTAATTTTTTACGTGTGTGGACATCGTAGTATCGAATGCAAATGGCTTTGTGATGAGAAAAGTAAGTGACTTTAGGAGAAAAGAACATTTTTTGTGGCCGTTCTTACAGAGTGCTACAATCGAGTAAAATTCTTAAGTTTTTGGTTAGAGTAACAGTCAGCAGAAAATGTCTCGTGGACGCTGAAAGACACAACAGATTACGTTAAGCCTATGCTTATTATATAAATAAATGTTTTTGTCACATGTAGCGGTACGAAAGTTTGTTAAATATTACATAATATTTCTGAAAAGTAGAAAATCCGACGACAGGTAAACCTGTACCCTTGTTGCTTCGATAATCGACACAACTGCCGAATACTGAATTTCGACAGGTATAATGAAGCAGTATTTTTTAATCACTACAGCATTCTATAGATTCTATAAGGTGCTGCAGTCCTCGGCATCAAAGAAAATGTACTAAATGCAGTTTTGAAAAACCATGAATTATTTTTGACTAAAATTATGAATATTTACAATGAAATTAAAGATTTTTTTTCAAAAATTATCATTTTCGCAATTTTTAAATCTATGTGAATATATATTTATTTTATAAGATTTAAATAAATAATATATTGAAATATATAGTATTTAAAGTATATCCTGCGATCATTATTAAAATTAACAACAACAAAAAATAGTTTTACGTTAAAATTATTCTTAAACGCTATTGCCGATCACTCACACATTGAAGTGCCGATAACTGAAGCAGCCAGGTTTCTGACTTGCCGATAACCCGTGCAGTCTCGTATTAGTAACTTCAAAATTCTTATAATATTAATTCTAGTGGGATATGTTGTAAGTAATAAGTAAATTACATTTCTGAAGGTCCGCTTCATTCGATAAAACCCATTTATTAAGTTTTAGACATGTTTACTATAGTTTTTCAAGCATTT
>CAKNWW010084423.1:0-12218 GCA_932074435.1 Andricus kollari | reverse complement strand
TGAAACTTGGTTATAGTTTGAATATATTGTTAAAAAAATGTGTTAAAAGTAACATTCAATGCTAAAACCCACTTATTTTTAGCATTTTATAATAGCAAATAGAAATTATATTAATTGAAATTAAATAAAATGGAAGAAAATTGCCATCACGATTACTGGGACTAAGTTCACGATTACTGAGACGCTTACCTTAATGGGTACACTTACTAATTTCAAAGAATTTTCCGCGTAATCCAAATATTGTATTTTTAAACATCGTATATTTAAAGAGAAAAGGGAAAAAGCGGAAGTTTTTTGAGAACAGGGAAAAAAGGGGAATTTCAAGAAAAAAGGGGAAACCAAGAAAAAAAGGGGAAGACTTTGCACCCTGCAATAACAATAACAATAGTAATTATGTCTTCCTTATTGCTTTTTAACATTAGTTATCTAGTATATGATAACTGTTTTTTTTCACCCTTGACTTTGGCCAGGATTGTGTGCTTCAGAATGAGCCTCAACAAAAATACTACTTTTTTATCGCAAAAAGAAGTTTTAATTTACCCCAAAATGCGTTCTCTGTATCTAAAGACATCTAGAACGGGTTCGGGACGTTTCAGTTTGTCCCCACCTAGGTGGGTGCATTTGAGAATGCCCGCCCTAGTTCGGTGCACTTAAAAGCGCCCTCACCTAGTTCGGGGCATTTGCAAATGCCCACTCCTAGGTGCGTGCGGTTTAAACGCCCATTGGGCGTTTTCGGGTTCGGAGCCTAACATATACATATCGTAGCCCCTTAGTGTGATTACACATTTCATGAAATGTCTAGACAGTTCATATTCGACATTTATACTATCTAACTATTCTAGCGATTTCATGAATCGACTAGCGTGCTATCGTGCACATAGTGGAATAAAGATCAATTAATATAATTTTAAGTAATCATCCCTTAATCCTGGACTTACAAAATATATTAATTCTACTTAATATCAAGGGAGACTTTTTAGTTGGTGGGGCGACGAATGCAGGGAAAGTAAAGATAGGATCAAGGAGAATGTAAGAAAACGGAGGAAAGGGGAAATGAAAAAAGGGGAACTTAACAGGAGAAAGAGAAGGCACGAATGAAGGATAAGGAAGAAAATATAGAAGTTGAAAGAAACGTACATGGAAAAGATAGATAAATCGGTAAAGGAAGGAAGGGAGTGGGAAGCGATAAACAGGGAAAGAGGAGGAAGGGATAGAATAAATATAGAAATCGAATTGATAGAGGGGACGAAGTATTGCAAGGGTCCGTTAGGGGGTGTGGAAGATATGGTAAAGGGAGAAGGAAAAAATAAGGTAGCGGGGGATGAGAGCAGTGAAAACGAAATTAATAGGGAAGAGGTGAATGGGGCGATTGCAAGGCTGAAAAGAAACATGACCACAGGGGAGGATGGCTTTGAAAATGTAGCACTGAAATACGGTGGATTAGGGGTAAAATAGGATTTGCAACAAAGTGTGGAGAGGAGAAGGGTAACAGGAGGAATGAAGACAGGGCTGGTAGTACCGTTGATTAAAAAAGGAGAGGGTAAACGGGTGGAAGAATACAGAGGTATCACACTCACGGCGGTTGGATGTAAAAATTTACGCGGAAGTACTTAGAAAGAGGTGGGAAAGACAGGTGGAAAAAAAGCGAAGTATATCACGAAACCAAACTGGTTTTAGAAAAGGGATGGGAACCACAGTTAACATCTAAGTGCTCAACTATTTAGTCAATAGGAACCTAGGGGGCAAGAAAGGAAAATTAGTCGCACTGTTTGTATATTTTAGGGCAGCATTTGACTAAGTTAACAGGAGGGTGTTATGGACAGCCATGGAAGAGAGAGGAGTAGAACTAGGTTTAGTAGAAAGCATACAAGACATATTTTTGGAAACTAAGATAGGGGTGAAGACAGGAGAAAAGAAAGAAGAGGAATTCTGGACGGGAAGGGGGCTCAGGCAAGGTTGCCCATTGAGCCCACCTCTATTTAGTGTTCTTCTGGTAGACTTAGAGGAGAAGATGGGAAGAAAAAGGAACAACACTAGGAACTGGCTGGAGGATGAGAATGTGGATGCTAAATGTGTTAGTATGGTCAGTGTTAAGATATGGAGTGAAAATTTGATGATGGAAAGAGCATAAGAGAGTGAAAAGTCTGCATGAGAAATTTTTGAGATTGGTCATGGGAGTGAGTTGGAGCTGTCCAGGTTATATGCTGAGCGAAGAAATAGGAAGTGAGAAAATGTTTGACAGACAACTGAAAAGAGCGTGGAATTTTGAAGAGAAACTAAGAAAGGGTGAGGGAAGCAGAATTGCACAAGGAAGTGCCTTGGAGGTTATGGATAAAGAGAGGCTGGCTACCATGGGACGTTCAAAATGAGAAGAGGAGAAATGAGGTTTGAATTTAGTATGCAAGTTAGAGGTGGTGAGTGGCAGTAAATAAAGGAATAGATGACGGCAAGAAGAAGACAGATGGAAAACAAATCGCGAATTCAAGGTACAACAGCTGGTATTGAATGGTTAAGATGGAGGAGGAACCAGAGTACCTGAAAAAGATTAAAAAAGAGAGCAAATGGAATAGAGTGGTGAAATTTAGAATCGGAGAGTGTGTAAGAGCATGCAGGTTTTGAATGAATGAAAAAGAGAATCTGTGTAGATTGTGTTGGTATGAGCAGCAAACATTGTTGTATGTGTTAGGGAGGTGCACAGGTGACTAAGGAGGAGGGAAGAGTATGAAAGAAAGAGTGAAGTGGATTTTGGATGGAAATGGTCAGGGTATTGTCAACATTATGCTGCTTGATTGTCAGCAGCTTTGACTTGTTCAGTGTGTGATTCAAGATCCTCAGTTCTTGGACGAACTTTCGAAGTCTTCCCGTGAACGGTCTACTAGATGTTATGTAGTCAATCACACATTGAACACGGGGCGCATTCTGCCTTGCCCATCCAATCCTCCTGTTCAGTTTATGCAAGCGTCTTTTGATCTTTTGATCCATCGTCGGCTTGAGCCTTCGATTTGAATCAGCCAAAGCTCTCGCAGCACCATACATTGAGCAATTGATGGTCTAGAGATCGGACTCTTGCGAGATTTCTTCACGAAGGGAGGCATCCATTTTAGCCAGATCTTGGGGCTTAGGAGGAACTTGCATGTTAATGTTCCTTCTTGTCCTAAAATCGTGATCATCTCTCAGAAGGTGCCTGCTTTCCACGGTTGGTCTTAATGTCGCTTTCTCATCTTCAGCTGCAGCTTATCAAGCAGCGGTTGGGAAGCGCTCTGCGTACATATCCATTTTTCCAGAGTTGATTTCGCAACGATTGAATCGAAACGTGCTGTAGATCTGGGTGTTTTTGGCACACAGAGTATGCATACGCGCCATAAAGCCTCGGTGAACAGGGATAATGCTGGCAGCGTAGCAGTCTAGTAAGTCATCCTTGAGTTGATTCGTCCACTCAATGTGGGCGTTTTTTCGGTTCATCGTCGTGTTTCCATGTAAATTATTTTCAGCACCCCGAACTCTAGGATTATCGGCATTGTTCGCCGACCCATTGTCGGGTGCTCTGCGCGTTTGATTGTTTTAAACCGCATTTACAACTTTTTGGTGTTTTTGTGGTGTCATAGTTGTCTCCACAAAAAGTTAGGGAACGGGTTCGTTCATCCTTGTAGAGCCTCGCGTGCAAGGATAAGGCTGCATACTCGGAGAGGTCGCCCGGTATCCCAGAGTCACCGTTAGAGACAACTCACCCAGGTGCCATTCAGTTTTCGGCACGGTTGTTACGCCTTCGCTTAGGGGTTATTCCTTCGGGACAATCCCTGGACAATTTTCCGCGACTGCTTATTAATTATTGTAACAATATTCAGCAGAAACCCTCGGTGCAGGGACCCTATCCGCAACCCGAGGACGCGTTCGGTGGCTTTGTCATAGGCCCTTCAGTTCTATTACAAAGGAATCGAAACTGAAACCGTGTGCTCTCCTGTGCTTCCTTACTCCAGGCCTTCAGGAGTGAGTACTCGAGATGCATAACATTCTGCAGCGAATGACTTCAATTTAAGAAGTTGGAATATTATTGTTGTACCTTTGGATTCCAATTATTGTTAATAACATATTAACCTCCAATAGTTGTCATTACAGAATGTTTATTAATCAAGTGTGCAATTTACTTATCTAGGGGTTTGTAGATTAATTATAACCTATAACTTTTTTACTAATATAAGTAAAAATTTTCTATCCCGTAATATAATATTAAAATCCAAACAATTCAAATATTTTCAACAATTTTATTTTTACAGAAATTAGTACATACCCACAGAAAAATGTTTGAATCATAAAAATGATTTCTTTGATATAGGGTGAAAAAAATATGTTTTTGAATCAAATAAAATTTATTTTATTCAAACACACCATTGTTTAACTCAAACAAATTTTATTGGAATCAAACAAATTCTAACCTTGATATAGCAAATGTTTGTTTGATATAAACAAATATTTTTCTGAGTATGCAATACATGGAATGACAATTAAGAAAAGCAATACAAATTTTATAATGACATAAAATATATGTATAGTTTTTGGTCTTTTTTTCATTTCGTTAATTGCTCCCAGCAGTTTAAACACATTTTTAATTTACCAAATAGTACATTACGCAGCTAGAGACGAAAAGTGATGGATGCGCGAGACAAAGCTCGTCGACGAGAGATCGCGGCTGAGTTGTCAACTTTACGCTCATTTCATCCGTCAATTGTCGTCTCGAGGTGCGTATACTATTTTTCTTAATAAAAGTATCGAAATTTGGCGGTTTGAGTAAACCAAGAGAACTCGATACGAAAATGATAAGGCTGACTTGCAAAGAAGATCCGAAAAGTATGGTTTTCGGCTCATGTTTACATTTTCGTACCTACTAGCTGCATTTGGCCATTTTCGTAGGGGGCGTGGCACCACGAAAACCGCCATTTTCGATGTTTGTATTAAGAAAATTGTATTTTTTCATGATTATGTCGACTAATTCTGCCCCTAGAATGTATGTGGTTTCCATAATTTTTACTGAAGTAAAAATAGCCAGCAATTTGGTAATATAATAAACATTTTCTTTTTCTAAGTGTTATTTCCTTGATCTAGGTATATAGTCTTTTTTCTAAGTTTTTTAGAAATTAATATTTTCTTTGAGTTCTCCCTTTCATTTTTGAACTACTGTTTTTTCTCCTCACCTTTATTATTATGTACCATAAATAAAAAGGTCGATTGTTTCAGAAAAAATCAGATTCTCATCGCGCGCTCTGCGCGGTGCTCACTTTGCTCTCCAGTTTGAGCGCGTCCGGGGCGCGCGTCTGTTGTTTCTCGCGCTCAGCCTTTGTACATCCCCTACATTTGGGCACAGACTTTTTGAAATTAAAGGTCAAACAATCGACAACTATTATTTGGTGATTGTGAATTCTCTTTGGTTAAAGCTCCTTCGGCTTTAACGAACACATTCTCATCACGTATCTCGTGCTATGCACTCGATTTTGTCAAAAATGTGAACTTTTCTACATTATCTTCATCTCTATTATATCAAATTTATATTATATTTATTTATGTACTTCGGTCTGTGGCTGCTTATTCAGATATTGCTATAGAAAGTACCAATTTTATTTTTAATGATTACTTTAACATTATTATAGTTTCTTATTTTGCATTAAATTTTATTCTCAGCTATCCAGAAAAATGTATCATTTTAATAATGTTATACTAAAGTCGGTTCCAAAGGTATAGGCCCCTCACTTTTTTTGCTTGCAACTCGCACAAAAAAAATCTCTGAAATATCTAATAAAAAGAATGTGAAAGCTTAAAGTCTTCCGAAGGCAGCGATATGTACACTTTTGTCTTAAAAATTTCTTTGCAATAGTTAGAGTGCAAAACGCCCCAAAAAACAAGGTTTTTCGGCCTTCTTTTTCAAGGGTCAACTTTGACCTGTTCCCAGGAGGAGGGCGACGTTAGAAAAAATTTGAAAAAATTTACAGGTATTCTTTGAACATTTCTGAATACAATGCATTTTTCAAAATGGTGAAATATGCAATAGTTTACTTTATACGGTGGTTTATTTACAAAAACTTTATCTTGCGAACGAATGAAGATAGGAAGCCGTTAAATGGCTCCAAATGTGAGTTTTGTCATGCGATTCCAGTGCAATAATTAAATTGATGATAAAATCATTCTTACTCAAGAGATATAATTTTAAATATTTCTAACTTTAATCAGTCTGGGCACGTGACCAACACAGCGGGACAAGCGGCAGCAAAAAAAGTACCCTTTCTATGACAATAGTAATTCCAGAAGCAAGGCATATTCAAGACGTTGAAACGGCCCTGCTTCGTTCAACCACATCTGTTTCGGCCATTTGGAATTACTATTGTCATAGAAAGGGTACTTTTTTTGCTGCCGCTGGTCCCGCTGTATTGGTCACGCGCCCAGACTGATTAAAGTTAGAAATATTTAAAATTATATCTCTTGAGTAAGAATGAGTTTATCATCAATTTAATTATTGCACTGGAATCGCATGACAAAACTTGACATTTGGAGCCATTTAACGGCTTCCTATCTTCATTCGTTCACAATATATAGTTTTTGTAAATAAACCACCGTATAAATTAAACTATTGCATATTTCACCATTTTCAAAAATGCATTGTATTCAGAAATGTTCAAAGAATACCTGTAAATTTTTTCAGATTTTTCCTAACCTCGCCCTCCTTCTGGGAACAGGCCAAAGTCGACAAAAAAAGTGAGGGGCCTTTACCATTGGAACCGACTTTAGTACATTTCCTAATATGCATTGGTACTGAAACATACAATTTTCATTGTCTTGTTTTTATAATTAAAAAAGTACGCTTCCTACAGGAAAAATTTGTTATTAATCATTTTAAGGCAACTTGTGCCGTTTTTCCATAAATTTAATTTGTTCATTTTCAATGTTATTTTCTACGATGTAAACTCAAAATACGCATCCTAGCATAAAGTGGTTCCAAGCAAATTTTCGTAGGTTGTGTTCTTTTTGCAAAAAGTTAATTATTTGATTTTTGATCTATTTTCATAAAAAGAGTTTATAACAAATTTGTAGAATTTTTTTTGGTTGAACAACTTTTGTCTATTCATTTTTTTCATAGCTTGTGTCGCTTATCCAAAAATTAAATTTGTAATGTTGTTTTTTACAAATAAAACAAAAACTACGCATCCTATCAAATAAATTATTAATAACAAAGTAGCTCTTTTTTGGGTGAACAACTTTTGTCTTATTGTTCTTTTCGTAGCTTGTGTCGTTCGCATGGTATGACCGCAAAATGGAATTTTTCATTTTTCATTATTTTTTGTGCGATCAAAATTTTAATTTTGAATTTTTCAATAAAATTTAAAAAATGGTTATGAAAATCGTGTAGGGTTTTCAAAAAGCAACTTTTTTCTTATTGGTACTTCTTTTCATATCGTGCGTCAAAAATTTTGAAAATGCTCTAACTTTTTGAATTTTTATCCAAAATGGCTAGCTAACGAAGTTGACCTTCAGTTTAGGACACTCAAAGAGTAGACCAAAGGTCAATCCAATCTGTCAATTCTTTCGATAGTTACCGTGCTGACAGACTAAAAATCTACAGTCACATGTACACACGTACAGACCCATTCGCGAAAACCTGTTTTTTGGGTTTAGAAGGTCTCAAAACGTGAACATTTGACAAAAACGGAGGGGGCAAAATTTTACACAAATCGAATACCTTGTCTGATGAGAATGTAAAAATGATAAGTCAGTTTGATCTATATAAAAAGTAGGAACAGGGACTCTAATTCTTGTTAACTGCTCTGACCTTGTTATTTGTTAATTTCCATTATAGAAAGATATTATATTCTCGTTTGGAATTTTTTGAAATATATTTTGAGAACATAGAATGGCAGTTGAAGTTTACAAATTAAAGCAATAAACGCTTTTAGAACGAAAAAAAAGTAAAAAATCTATTGGCTTCTAGCGGGCACATTTTCCTGGCAGCCGTAAAAAAATTTTGACGTGATTCTAATCAAAAAATATTTACGAAATTCTTTTTTTTTGCCTTGTCAGAATTAATTTGCGCTTGATGATAAAAATGCTATGTAACCTTATTCGATTCGGAGCGTCAATTCCTCCTTTAGACTCTTTTACGTTCTCGTGTTGTTTGGCTCAAAATACATATAATACTTTATCTATGATAAATGAGGTTAAAATTATATCTGGTCATTTCTCATTTTTCCAGCGGTTCAAACATTTTTCCCGGTCATTCAAATTGTAAGATTTAAAATGCGAAGTATTCAAACCTAATACCTTTGAAGCAGCACAATTTGAAATATAGAAGTGTTTAAAATTTTGAATGGAAGCACTTTCAATTGAAGATTTTTAAGCAAATGCAATAATTCGATAATTTTAAATACAACAAAGTTCAGAAATTAAATTAAATTTAAAGGACTATAGTACCAGGTATTCAAAATAACATTTTTCTTATTTAAAATTATTCGTTTGTAATTTTTGGTAAGTGTATAATAATGTATAATATATATATTAATGTATAATATATAATAATAATAACCGATCAAAATGTCAAAAAGAGATTTCTTACGCCTTATCGATTTTCAGCAAATGTCAACAAGATTTGTACAAATAATCTTAATGACCTTTATCGATTCAAACTAATAAAAAGATTTATACGATATTCATAATTTCCAAAAGCAACCAAAAGCTAGTTTTTTAAAAGATCTAGAAATTTAACTACTATTTTTAGTAAATATAAAAAAAATTATTTCATATATTTTTTAGAATTATTGTGCATTTGCCTAAAAGAATAAAAGTCTGTTTATCTCGATTTATACTTTGTAATCTAGACACAGTCTGAAACTTTCCGCGACTCTTTCAAGGAATATAAATTAAATTCATATGGCAAAATCTACGTAGATTCATCAAAAATTGTTTGGGTGAGTAATCCGATAGAAGGTAGTATATATAGCGAATAAATTTCAGCAGTTGTCATTTATGAAATTTTAAAACATTTAGTTTTGTCTGTCTAGAGGAAAATGATGCCCATTACCGGTACACTGGTGGTCGTCCTCATGATTTTCTTTAATTCGATAGGTAAGTAAAGCATGATATAATGACATAAATTGGAGATCAATATTTGGTGACGAAAATCGTAGAAAATCAGCTTTTAGTGTTCTGCTATTTTATTTCAAATTTAATTATACTAGAATATTACGCGTGCTACGCACGCACTATTTCCAAAGTTCGTTTAATTTTTCATGGAAAATTATTTTGCAGAAAAGTGACATAACACATTTTTTAAATAAACTTTACATAAAATCTTGTATGATTTAAGAACTGTATTTTGAATTCAATTAAATTTGAATATTTTAATTTTATTTGAATTTGCTATATAAGACTTCATCTATCACGTTTTTGGACATATATGTTAAATAAATGTATGAAATTATTTTATATTTATGTACACCCAGAAAAAGATTTGGTTGAATAAACAAAATTTTGGTTGAATCAACCCTGGAATATGGTTATTATATGGACAACAAAATATTTGGTCGACCCAAAAAAATGTGTTGGTTAGTAAAATTTGCTTGATTATACCATATCTTTTGGTTGATACAAGCAAATATTTTGGTTGGTCCAAGTAAAACTTTTGGTTAATCCAAGCAAATACTTTGCTCGTTCCAAGAGAATATTTTAGTTAATTTAAATAATTCTTTTTGCTAGTCTAAGGAAAGAGTTTGGTTGATTTAACCAAAACTTTTAGTTCATCTGACCATAAACGACCTAGCACAATGTACATGGTAAATGGCTTACCATGGAATTGTCTTATCTTGAGCGAATTTTTTAATAATTTAGTAAACTACTGAATATCACATGACTAGAAAATTCGACGGCAAGCTACTTTCAATTTGAATTGTGCTGGATCCTTTGTTTATTTGATTCAAAAAATCGTTTTTTTTTTAATCAAAAACCTAATAACGCAATCGTAGACATACACGAAGTTTTAATAAGTAATCTTACGTATTTTTCACATGATCACTTAATCCCAATCGATTCTGTTTCCGCACTTATTTTGATAAGGTTCACCGAGATGCAAACATTTTTATGTTTTTTTCGCGACTCTCCGAACTCTCGAACGTGGACTGTCATGTTGAATTGAAGTACGCGATCGAGCCAAACGAATTTGGTTAACTGAACGAAAATTTTGTTCATGTAACCAAAATATTTTCTGGAGTCAACGAATTGCGGCCAACAAAACGATTTTATTAAATACAAAAACAGTTTTTTCTGGGTGTATATAGAAATTTTATTTTTAAACTTCAAGGCTAAGAACAATGTAACATTTATGTGCATAATAAAACTAAGAAAAATTCAAGATCTATAATGTTAAATTTTTATTTATTTAAGCCAAATGTATACAGCGGTATTTAAATTTATAATTGTTTATAATGTTGGATGTTAATTTTGTCAGAATAAATAATTCAGTCAATTTTTAATTGAACCAAACGTTTCGGCGGACAATGGTGGCCCTCATCAGTGGTTAATTTTTATTCTGGAAAAGACAGTTACACAAAAATGTTTATCAGGAACACAGTGTAAGTATGTTGTTTAAGCAAGAAAATTATTTCAAATTTGGTTTGGTACAATCTGAAATGTCTTTGGTAATATTTGCATAAATTTAAATGTATATTGCCCTTACAATAATTGATTCGACGTGAGTAAAAGTAACTTTATTGTTAAATGAGAATAAAAAAGGTTATTTTTATAATTAATGAATAATGCCAATATTTCTACATTTTTATTGTATTCCTCATACATAAATAATTATTTTTTAAACCCAACACTTACTAAAGATGGTTAATTTTGCTTGTTCTATTAAAAATTTGAGCTCATTTTTACATCTTGATCCTATAATATGAAAAATGTTACTTCATATTTTACGAGAGGTATATCTTTTTGGAAGAAAAACGGAAAAATCTAGGATTTACGCATGGCTTTTAAGTCAGTTCTTGATCTAATTCCCAGTAAATTTTGCATTGATCCCGGGCTTGTTCTCCTAATATTACGATTTCGAAAAAATCGTGGCTAATCAAACCTATTGAAGCAATTTTTTAGCCATTTTTAAAATCCTTATATTAGAATAATAAAAAAACCAGCGAGTCCAAACTTTTTATCTCTATAGTTTTTAACGGATCTATCATAAAGAATGTATTTTCTGATGTTCAAAAAAATTATGCGAAACTATGTATTGTAAAAATGAAAATAAATTGTGCAAGGCATAAGTCAAATAATAATTTAAGCTGATCCAAAAAAAGTTATGGTTTGGCAGCAGAAAAAAGCAAAAGAAAATATTTTAAATCGTATGCTTTTTTAAATAAAAGTTGTATGCCCGATTCCAAGTAAGGAATTAACACAATCTAAATATACAACCTGTCATTTTTTAAATCACTTTTTTGGCCCACAGGAAAGTCTTTTTTAATTTTAAACTCAAAAATCCAACAGAAGAGTACGCCAAGTTAAAAACACACATTTTCATTCAAAATTTGGTTTAAAAAATGATTCAAAATCAGTCATAAATTTGATATTTTTATATTTACTGATCAATTTTTATATTACAAAATGACAGTGTATGCCTGTCTGTATGCCTGTCTGTATGTATGACTATGTTGTTTCCTACATTGTGTAGCCAACAAGACTTTTGAAGGATTCGTCCAATCAAATCAACCGTTTATGCACTTGTTTGGGTCTCAAAATGAAAGTCAGATTCGATAACCAGATATTAAGAACCAAAATTAACAAATGTAGAGCATTTTTAAGCGTATGCAATTTTCTTTTTAAGAGATCCGTAAGTTTTAATAGTGATTTTTAGTATGTTTTAACAATATTTACAAACTCTCTGAATGACATTTTTCGATTCGACACAAATTTAAAAAGTTCTCGATAATTAATAATCAATTAGATTACTTATATTGGGATATTTTTAAAACACAGTGAAATTATTTTAAATATCTTTTTCAAACTGACTACAAAGTGTAGAGTTAACTTAGAACCGAACTTTTAATGAACGGAATCAAAGTCTATGGCTTAATCTCTCTGTTTAGTGAATTTAAAAAACGTATGCTTTTTATTAAAATTATATAGAAAAATATACCTACTTCTTATATTTCGTTCCATTTTGTAGGTATCTATTTATTTTTCCAAGAAACCCG
>CAKNWW010084422.1:0-12905 GCA_932074435.1 Andricus kollari | reverse complement strand
AAGCGAGGCGAGGAAGGCAAGGCGATAAGAGCGTGCGATCCTAAATATAAGGTATGGATGGATGTTAGTTTTAAGGCTTAGTTTTAAGGAAAATTATGTAAATATAAGGAAAGTGTAAGCAAGTCAATTTTTTAAGGCCAACAGGCTGAAGAATAAACGTTTATACTACTATTTTCAGCACCCTGAACTCTGGGATTATCGGCATTGTTCGCCGACCCATTGTCGAGTGCCCTGCGCGTTCGATCGTTTTGAACCGCATTTACAACTTTTTGGTGTTTTGGTGGTGTCATTGTTGTTCCCACGAGCAGCTAGGAAAAGGGTTCGTCCATCCTTGTAGAGCCCCGCATGCAAGGATAAAGCTGCATACTCTGAGATGTCGCCCGGTATCCCAGAGTCAGTGTTTAAGACACCTCACCCAGGTACCATTCAGCTTTCGGCACGGTTGTTATGCCTCCGCTTAGGGGGTATTCCTTCCGGTCCCACCATCCACAACCCGAGGACGCGTTCGGTGGCTTTGTCGAATGGTTCCGGTACCGGGAATCGAACCCGAGCCTCCTGGGTTAGAGCTAGGTATCCAGGTATATATATATATCTAACATATCAATGAGTTCCGTAGCTCAGTGGTCGCCCTCTCGACCTGCATGTACAATTGGGATCGCTGGTTTGAGTCTCGATGCATGCATTTTTATTAATTTTTTTATAATAACCTTGACCACGAATTAAGGCGGATTGATATGCATTCAATTCGCGGTCGCTAAATTCGTTTTAACGAATCAGAAAGCAAGATTCGGACAAATTCAAAAATATGATATCACCGCGATTCGCCCCAATTAATTTTTTTTACTGAGCTGCTTTTGAATTCTCTTAACTTCTTAAACTTCAGTGTACATCTCAATTTCTAGTGGTTAACCCTTTGAAGTTTACTAACAAAAAAAGTAATTAATAAGAGTTTTCTAGAAATCATGAATTTCTGGCTTGTGATATAATGTACGTTAAACAAATGAAAAAATCATTATGTACAGTATTGTTCAATGTGTGTTTACATCTCACATTCCATTAGAGCCAACCAATTATCAGCAATTTTCAAAAACGGATAATTTTATTTCGTAAAATATCTATTCGTTTGAGGATATGTTCGAAGTGGATTTACTGATTTGTTCAATTTGTTATAGGTTTTGTTAATATTCTTATGAGTTCTTTATAGGTATATTTATCTATTAAATATATAATTAAATATTTTTAATTGTAGGAAACATGCCCTCGAGAATATCAGGCAGCTCCAATGTAGCTAACAAAGAGAAAGCGGGCTTATGTTTTATTTCTTTTCCCATCAAAGTGTAATTTTTCTGGAAAACTCAGGCCATTCGAGAAACTGCTTGCCCTCTCTTTCAAATTGAAATACAACATGGCTGGAAATCTGCATTTAACTGTAAGCCTCCTTATACCGCACGCTAGTTGCAGGCTTAAACTGCTTAAATGGGCATAAACGTAGCTGAGGCCTAACTCTGGAGCATAGAAGGGAGTAGAGAGCAAGCGTCCAGTCCCTCTCCCTCTCATGCAGACTGAAAGTCTCACAGTCGAAAATCTTGACACTTTTTAAAGTTTTTGATCACGGAGAGTCCCATGTTTCAAAATTGTTTGGAAGCTATTTTACCGCCTCATTCTTTAAATGCTCTTCGTCTAGAACTGCAATTATAAATTAGAAAAATTCGTCAGATTGGCCCACCTGAAAATTCCTGTACCGGAACCTCGGAGGATCTTGCAAACGTTTGAATGATCCTGTACAGGCTACTTCGCAGAGTTAATTAAGGTTTGGGTTCACGTACCTATACATGAACCTGCGTAGAAACTAATCCGCGAGGGTTCGCTATTGGCTTGGCTCTCTCGATGGTGAGTTGGATCTTCGAGGGAATAAAAGGAAGGCAACTTCATAGATGTAAGCTACATGAGTTTCCGCGATGGCTTGCTGTAAAGAACCCTATATGTGTTTCTGTACAGGGTCCTTCCAAAGGTTTCTTTGATTGCTTTTTGTAATGGATCCTATACACATTTCTGTACACAAACCTATGCCTCAATTTACTTCGCGAAGGAACCTGTACAGAAACCCGTACAGGATCAGACAAAGGTTCCTTGGTCGGTGTAGGTCCCTTTGCAGGACCATGTACAGTTTCCTTCGCCAAATTCCTGCACAGGAACCGGCAAGAATACATGTACAGGTTCGTGTGCAGTTTCGTGTACAGAAAAATGTGCAAGATCCTCCGAGGTTCCTGTACATGAATTTTTAGCTGGAGATATATGTATGCTGTTAAAAATAATTGTCTTCCTTATATCCATACGAAAGACATCAAATTCTCCTTTGGAGTCACTCTCTTTATCCTCGGAGTTTCTTCTTGATCGCGTACTTGTTCCAATTTTTTTTTGAGCTGTCATCCAGTTACGGTATCTGTCTGAAAGTTTAACAGAATTATTGTTGCACATAAATTTGTTGAGGTAAAAATTTAGTACTGAATTATTTAAATAAAAGTTGAATTAATTAGGGTTGCATAAAAGTGTCAGCACGCCTCTTCAGAGTCAAGTTTCACTTAAAAGGGTAGGCTAAGGTTTACCCTAGAAATTATGTTATTTGTTGTTTTTTTAATCGATTTATGTGACTTTTTTCGAAAGAAACAAGTTATAAGTCAAGTTTTCTATGAGAAAAACCTTTACTTTTGCGTCCAAAAAAAGTTCCTACGTGATTAATATTGATTGACTTTCTGCTCCCATTAATATTTTAAGAAATGTGTGAAAGACATCAGTTCTTTGTTTAAATTCTACGTTTCTAATGCATTTTACTTTTACAAAATCTAAAAGAAAAAAAGCCACCAAATTTTCGAACAATTAAAAAAAAAAAGAATTTTCTAGCATAAACAATTCTGAAGTTATGATGTCTTAAAGAGATTTTTAAGTAAAAAAACGTTAAGCCTGTCTGTAAAACTTCCTGCCCTCTTTGCAGCGGGGAGGCCAAGAAACCTCATCCATAATATATATCTTCCGAACAGCTTCTCCAACGTCTTTAGGATAAAAGATGTTAGGCTGATTGGTCGGAAATCTTTTGCAGCAGTGTGACCCTTTCTCCCAGGTTTGGGAATGAAGACCACTATGCCATCCTTCCATGCCGATGGCATTTGTTTAAGGGCTACACTTGCCCTAAATAATTTCGTCAGAGGAGGGAAGACTAGATCCATGCCTTTTTGTAAAAGCGCTGATAAATGCCATTCGCCCCTGGTGATTCAAAGGGATAGAAGGACCTTACGGTCCATTCCACCTTTTTGTAGTCAATGAACTTAGCGACGAAATTCTAGTTGGCACTCTCCACCTCTTGGTCCCAGCCTTCCTCCTTTCGATCGGTTCGGATTCGCTGAAAACCCGGGAAGTGAACTTCCATCAGGTAATTCGGCGTGGCTTCTTTGTCTTCGGCAAACTCACCATTATCGAGCCTTAGGAGCCCGAGGCGAGCTTTCAGATTTTTCGCCAGGATCTTGTGGAGCCTCGCTGTTTCCGGAATTTCCTTCGATTCCTAGCAGAAGCCCCTTCACTCCTCCTGCTTATACTTTCCTATACTTTTATTGTATTCATACTGGGCCTTCATATATATGTCCCAGTCTGAAGGCAATTTACTTCTATTTGCCCTATTGTACAACATTATTGTCTTCTTACGGTGTTTCTCCAGGTGGGTTTCCACCATTATGCTTTCTTCCTAGACTTAATTGTGCTTATAGGGTAATTGTTTTCATATGAAGCAGACAGAGCCATTCGCAGAAAATCCGTGGCGTTTTTTAACTCATCAGTGGCACCATAGCATGTGGGCCATCCCGCAAGTCTCCCTTTGAGTTATTGATGTTTGTGCTTCCCCACACTGTGTGGTGAGAGTTTGCTCTCTGGGACGCGGGAGTCCCTCGGTATTCCCAGGGATATAAGCCAAGGCAATTCTACCTATAGCCTTTCTCCGCTACTACCTCTGAGTCTCACCTTGATAATGGTCTTCTCCACTATCCAGTCTCGCGACCAGATATCCGCGGCCTCCACAACTATGGTCCCTGACCTGATGAAGATGTCATTGAATCTGGGGGCGTGCCGCTCGCAAGGTAATGCTTTAATCCCTTTAGAAATTTCATCCCTCAGCCTGTCCAACTCCTCGAGAGTTAGACAGTTCGCAGGATAACCCGAAACAACCACGACACTCACCAGGGCGTTGTCAGCCATCTGCGTGAAAGTAAGGCCCTATGTTTCTGATGCATTCAGCCGGTTCAACTCCCTGTATGGGGGAGTTTCTCTGGAGCTCGTGTTCCTCTTGCCCATAGGATAAGTCTGAGGAGTTACTCCAGGTGAAGTTCCTGCAGCCACTGCCTTCTGTGGGGAGTCCTTGGCTGATGTTTGCGAGACGCGCTCTGCGGTCTCTCTTTTTTCTGCTCCGCTACTATGCCTCTTCTTCACGCACAGTTCCGTTAGCTGCACTTCTACGGCTTCGACAAGATTCTCTCCACGATTACCAATAATGCGCACCGCCTCAGATGGATTTCCCCTAAGGAGCCTTCTACTTTTGGAGGTGGATTAGAGGAGGGTCCCGGAACGGGCCCCTCATTGTTTTTGGTTTGTTTTGTTTTTTGTGGTGAATTCATTTTGGTCTCACGAGAAGGTATATAAATAAGAAACACCCCCCGCGGAGCCCCACTTGCAGTGAGCGGGTCTACATACTATGGGATTCGACTTGGTGTCCCAAAGTCTCCATTAAGACACCTCCTTTGAGACCCCTGTCTGCCCGCCTCTACTAAGAGGGACAGGGCGTGGTGTTTAAGGATTTGTTGACCCTGGAACCATTCAGCTCTTGACACGGCGAACACACCGCCTGTTGGGAGCAGGAGAACACGCGCTCTGGATGTTCCAGGCGGCTTTGCCATTGCTTCCTGGAAGGATCGCTCTTTAATTTAAGTTCCACCGACTAGAGCCCGTCAGTTCCCCAGAGTAGTCACACCTCGCGATCTCGCCCTTCGGGGTCACCTATTCCAGATACATAGTCTAATGAGACCCGTAAGCCCTCCCACTGGCTATAAGATCCCTGGATCCCTAGGTAGGGTAGCACAATGTTGAAGTTATGAAGAAAAATGATGAGCATATTTATCAAAATGTGGTGAAAGACAAGGAGGAGCATGTGACGGAAGAGCATGTGACGGAGAAGCATGAGATAGATAGTAACGAGAGTAAAGAAGATAAGCTAAATGATCAGAAGATGGATGAAGAGAAGATAGATGAGCAAGAGATGGAGTAAGAGAAGATAAATGAGGAAGAGATAGATCAGGAGGAGGAAACAGAGGATGATCACGATGATGTGGAGGAGGTGGAGAAGGAGGAGGAGGATAATGATGATGATGATGATGATGAGGAGGAGGAGAAGAAGGAGAAGGCGAAGGAGATGGAGGAGGATGACGATGAGGAGGAGTAGCTATCCTATCTTGGACGTTGTATATTACTCAATGCGATTCCAAACGATCTTGTATATGTTTATTTTAAAAAGATGTAAGGTTTTCGAGCAGGATGGTTTTATAATAAAAGGTGTTTCGTGTTTCTCAGCATTCTAGTCAGTGTTTTTATTTTCAAACTTTAAAACGTTTCGCCCGTCAATGTAGGGCCTCATCAGTTACCAATTAATTAAACATCTAGAACTGCATAAGTTTTACTTATATAATATATCGTAGTACATACATTTTTTTTTTAATCTTACCAGAATAGACGAAAGAGAGTCTCCATTTTATTCGGTGAGAAGGTTCGCTTATTACATGGTTCTGCTGAGTAAGGGTTTCTGAGGCTGCCATGTTGTATTAATAGTAACAATTCACTACAAAGCGTAAAAAACATGTAATATATTAGTGAATACTTTTGTAAATCTAGATGAGGATTTTTTATAATGAATGTGATCTATCAAAACTAGTTTAAGATTGTTGTCGCATACAAATTTATATGAAATGAATAAAACTATGTATAGAGAATTCTAATTCCTTATCCTGTTAGAATAAGTCAATAAATGCCCTTGCAACACGGACCAGACTAGGTAGGTCTTATATTTCCGGGTCGGTGAATTCGAATCCATTGTCCGTTTGGTCCCATGGGGTCAGAGTCAAGGTAATTTAATCAAAAAAATGAAAAGCTGTTTATCAGGAGTGGCAACGGGACTGTCGTATGAGGTTTCAAATACGCTCATATGCGCCATCAATTTTTTGGGAATATCCTCAAATTACACAAGATATGGAGGTCACAACACTTTGCAGAGTGATGATCAAAAAAATTAAAAGTTTTCAATGCGCAGTGATGAAGGTAGTGTCGTATCAAGATTCACATGTGCTCATATGCCCTATACCATTTTTTGTATTATCTTCAAAATTACCCAAGATACGGAGGTCGTAACATTTTTCAAAGTAATAACAAAAAAAATGATAAGTATCTAATCCGCAGTGATGAATGGACTGTCGTATAGAGTTTCAAATGCATTCATATGCGCCATAAAAATTTTCTGAATATCTTGCAAATTGCCCAATATATAGAGGTCGTAACATTTCTCAAAGTGATAACCAAAATATGAAAAGTTTTCAATGCGCAGTGATGAAGGTAGTGTCGTATCAAGATTCACATGTGCTCATATGCCCTATACCATTTTTTGTATTATCTTCAAAATTACCCAAGATACGGAGGTCGTAACATTTTTCAAAGTAATAACAAAAAAAATGATAAGTATCTAATTCGCAGTGATGAATGGACTGTCGTATAGGGTTTCAAATGCGCTCATATGCGCTATAAAATTTTTTTGAAAATCTTGAAAATTACCCAAGATATGGAGGTCACAACATTTTGCAGAGTGGTGATCAAAAAAATTAAAAGTTTTCAATGCGCAGTGATGAAGGGAGTGTCGTATCGGGTTTCAAATTCGCTCATATGCGCCGCACAATTTTCTGTAATATCTTCAAAATTACCCAAGATATGGAGGTCGTAACATTTTTCAAAGTGATAATAAAAAAAATGAAAAGTTCTCAATCCGGAGTGATGAAGGGACTGTCGTATAGGGTTTCAAATGCGCTCGTATGCGCCATAAAGATTTTCTGAATACCTTGAAAATTGCCCAAGATATGGAGGTCAAAATATTTTGCAGATCGATGATCAAAAAAATTAAAAGTTTTCAATGCGCAGTGATGAAGGGAGTGGAATGGAAGCTTCTGATGTGTTCCCTAAGGGTTTACATTTTTCTTGTATCTCTTCCCTATTCCTTTACACACCCCCCACGCACTTACTTGGTGGTGAGAGGGGGACCTACAGTTTAAGGTGGGTTCCGAACCACCAAGAGTAACAAGCTTTAAGTACTTAGAGAACCTTTTTCTCTTGAGGTACCGGTCCCACGACTCTCCGGAGGTGAACAACTCCCTTGCTTGGCTAGTGTTCACCGCATGGGCCGCCGAGGCTCTTCCAGAGTGCGAGGCGGGAATCGAACCCGCAAGCCGACGGTGTGGGTCTAAAGCCTACGCCTTAGCCCCCACGACCATCGTCCCACTTTTGAAGGGAGTGTCTTATAGGGTTTCAAATGCGCTCATATGCGCCATACAATTTTTTGTAATATCTTCAAAATTACCCAAGATATGGAGGTCGTAACATTTTTCAAAGTGATAATCAAAAACAGGAAAAGTTATTAATCCGGAGTGGCAAAGGGACTGCCGTATGAGGTTTCAAATGCGCTTATATGCGCCATCAATTTTTTTGGAATATCCTCAAATTACCCAAGATATGGAGGTCACAACATTTTGCAGAGTGATGATCAAAAAAATTAAAAGTTTTCAATGCGCAGTGATGAAGGGAGTGTGGTATCGGGTTTCAAGTGCGCTCATATGCGCTGTACCATTTTTTGTATTATCTTCAAAATTACCCAAGATATGAAGGTCGTAACATTTACCAAAGTGATAAACAAAAACATGAAAAGTTTTTAATCCGCAGTGGTGAATGGACTGCCGTATAGGGTTTCAAATGCGCGCATATGCGCCATACCATTTTTTGTATTACCTTCAAAATTACACTACATATGAAGGTCGTAACATTTCTCAAAGTGATAAACAAAAAAACGAAAAGTTTTTAATCCGCAGCGGTGAATGGACTGTCGTATAGGATTTCAAATGCGCTCATATGCGCCATAACATTTTTTGGAGTATCTTAAAAATTATCCAAGATATGGAGGTCGTAACATTTTTCAAAGTGATAACCAAACAAATGAAAAGTTTTGAATCCGCAGTGATGGAGGGACTGTCGTATAGTGTTTCAAATGCGCCCATATGCGCCGTAAAAATTTTCTGAATATCTTGAAAATTGCCCAAGATATGAAGGTCACAACATTTTGCAGAGCGATTAACAAATAAATTAAAAGTTATCAATTTGATGCTGCAAAGGGACTGTTGTATCGGGCTTCAAATGCGCTCATATGTGCCATACAACTTTTTGTAATATCTTAAAAATTTCCCAAGATATGCAGGTCGTAACATTTTTGAGAGTGATAATCAAAAAAATGAAAAGTTTATAATCCGCAGTGATGAAGGGACCGTGTTATATGGTTTCAAATGCGCTCATATGCGCCATAAAAATATTCTGAATATTTTGAAAATTGCCCAAGCAATGGAGGTGACAACATTTTGCAGAGAGATGATCAAAAAAATTAAAATTTATCAATCCGCAGTGGCAATGGGACTGTCGTATGGGGCTTCCAATGCCCTCATATGCTCCATAAAATTTTTTGAAATATCTGTAAAATTACCCAATATACGGAGGTCATGACATTTTTCAAAGTGATAACCAAACAAATAAAAAGTTTTTAATCCGCAGTGATGAAGGTAGTGCCGTATAGGGGTTTAAATGCGCTCATGTGCGCCATAAAAATTTTCAGAATATCTTCAAAACTGCCCATGATATGGAGGTCACAAGATTTTGAAGAGCGATGATCAAAAAATAAAAAATTTATCAACCCGCTGTGGCAAAGGGAATATCCTATGAGGTTTCAAATGCCCTCATATGCGCCATAATATTTTTCAGATTATATTTAAAATTACCCAATATATGGAGGTCGTAACATTGCTCAAAGTAATAACCAAAAAAATGAAAAGTTTTTAATCCGCAGTGGTGAATGGACTGTTGTATAGGGTTTCAAATGCGCTCATATGCGCCATAAAATTTTCTGAATATTTTGAAAATTGCCCAAGATATGGAGGTCACAACATTTTGCAGAGTGATGATCAAAAAAATTAAAAGTTATCAATGCGCAGTGATGAAGGTAGTGTCGTATGAGGTTTCAAATGCGCTCATATGCGCTATACTTTTTTTTGGAATATCATCAAAATTATCCAAGATATGGAAGCCATGACATTTTGCAGAGTGATGAACAAAAAAATTAAAAGTTTTCAATGCGCAGTGATGAAGGTAGTGTCGTATCGGGATTCAAATGTGCTCATATGCGCTATAACATTTTTTGTATTATCTTTAAAATTACCCAAGATATGGAGGTCGTAACATTTTTCAAAGTGATAAACAAAAAAATGAAAAGTTTATAATCCGGAGTGATGAAGGGACCGTGTTATATGGTTTCGAATGAGCTCATATGCGCCATAAAAATTTTCTGAATATTTTGAAAATTGCCCAAGATATGGAGGTGACAACATTTTGCAGAGAGATGATCAAAAAAATTAAAATTTATCAATCCGCAGTGGCAATGGGACTGTCGTATGAGGCTTCAAATTCCCTCATATACGCCATAAAATTTGTTGGAATAACTTTAAAATTACGCAATATATGGAGTTCGTAACATTTTTCAAAGTAATAATCAAAAATATGAAATGTTTTTAATCCGCTGTGATGAAGGGACTGTCGTATAGGGTTTCAAATACGCTCATAAGCGCCATAAAAATTTTCTGAATATTTTTAAAATTGCCCAAGATAAGGATGTCACACCATTTTGCAGAGTGATGATCAAAAAAATTAGAAGTTATCAATCCGCTGTGGCAAAGGGTCTGTCGTATTGGGTTACAAATGCGCTCATATGGACCATACAACTTTTTATAATGTCTTAAAAATTACACAAGATATGGAGGTCGTAACATTTTTCAAAGTGGTAAACAAAAAAATGAAAAGTTTTTAATGCGCAGTGGTGAATGGACTTTCGTATAGGGTTACATATGCGCTCATATGCTCCATAAAATTTTTTGGAATATCTGTAAGATTACCCAAGATATGGAGGTCGTAATATTTTTAAAGTGATAACCAAAAAATTAAAACTTTATAATCCGCAGTGATGAAGGGACCGTGTTAATTGGTTTCAAATGCGCTCATATGTGCCATGAAAATTTTCTGAATATTTTGAAAATTGCCCAAGATATGGAGGTCACAACATTTTGCAGAGTGATGATCAAAAAAATTAAAAGTTATCAAGCCGGAGTGGAAAAGGGACTGTCGCATAAGGTTTCAAATGCGCTCTTGTGCGCTATAATTTTTTTTGGAATATCTTCAAAATTACCCAAGATATGGAGGTCGTAACAATTGTCAAAGTGATAACCAAAAAAATAAAAAGTTTTGAATCCGCAATGATGAAAGGACTGTCGTATTGTGTTTCAAATGCGCCCATATGCGCCATACAGATTTTCTGAATATCTTGAAAATTGCACAAGATATGGAGGTCACAACATTTTGCTGAGTGATGATCAAAAAAATTAAAAGTTATCAAGGCGGAGTGGAAAAGGGACTATCGCATGAGGTTTCAAATGCGCTCTTGTGCGCTATAATTTTTTTTGGAATATCTTCAAAATTACCCAAGATATGGAGGTCGTAACATTTTTCAAAGTAATAACCAAAAATATGAAATTTTTTAATCCGCAGTGATGAAGAGACTGTCGTATAGGGTTTCCAATGCGCTCATATGCGCTATAAATTTTTTTTGAATATTTTGAAAATTGCCCAAGATATGGAGGTCACAACATTTTGCAGAGCGATGATCAAAAAAATTAAAAGTTATCAATCCACTGGGGCAAAGGTACTCTCGTATTGCGTTCCCAATACGCTCATATGCGCCATAAAATGTTTTGGAAGATCTTCAAAATTACCCAAGTTATGGAGGTCGTAACATTTTTCTAAGTGATAACCAAAAAAATGAAAAGTTTGTAATCCGCAGTGGTGAATGGACTGTTGTCTAGGGTTTCAAATGCGCTCATATGCGCCATAAAATTTTCTGAATATTTTGAAAATTGCCCAAGATATGGAGGTCATAACATTTTGCAGAGTGATGATCAAAAAAATAAAAATTATCAATCCGCAGTGGCAAAGGGGCTGTCGCATGAGATTTCAAATGCGCTCATATGCGCTATCAATTTTTGTGGAATATCTTCAAAATTACCCAAGATATGGAGGTTGTAACATTTTCCAAAGTGATAACCAAAAAAATGAAAACTTTTGAATGCGCAGTGATGAAGGGACTGTCGTATGGTATTTCAAATGCGCTCATATGCGCTATAAATTTTTTTGGAATGTCTTCAAAATTACCGAAGATAAGGAGGTCACAACATTTTGCAGAGTGATGATCAAAAAAATTAAAAGTTATCAATCCGGTGTGGCAAAGGGTCTGTCGTATTGGGTTGAAAATGCGCTCATATGGGCCATACAACTTTGTATAGTATCTTCAAAATTACCCAAGATATGGAGGTCGTAACATTTTTCAAAGTGATAACCAAAAAAATGAAATTTTTTAAATTTGAATTGATAGATGGACGTTCGTATAGGGTTAAAAATGCGCTCATATGCTCCATACAATGTTTGGGAATATCTGTAAAATTACCCAAGATACGGAGGTCGTAACATTTTTCAGAGTGATAACCAAAAAAATGAAAATTTTTTAATCCGCAGTGATGAAGTTCGGATCGTATAGGGTTTCAAATGCGCTCATATGCGCCATAAAAATTTCCTGAATATTTTAAAAATTGCCCAAGATATGGAGGTCACAACATTTTACAGAGTGATGATCAAAAATATTCAAAGTTATCAATGCGCATTGATGCAGATAGTGTCGTATGAGGCTTCAAATGCGCTCATATGCGCTAAAATTTTTTTGGATTATCATCAAAATTACCCAAGATATGTAGGTCGTAACATTTTTCAAAGAGATAGCCAAACAAAATGAAAAGATTTGAAAGTGCAGTGATGAAGGGACTGTCGTATAGTGTTTCAAATGCGCTCATATGCGCTATAAAAATTTTCTGAATATTTTGCAAATTGCCGAAGATATGGAGGTCACAACATTTTGCAGAGCGATGATAAAAAAAATTAAAAGTTATCAATCTCCTGCGGCAAAGGTACTCCCGTTTCGGGATTCCAATGCGCTCATATGCGCCATACATCTTTTTTTAATATCTTCAAAATTACCCAAGATATGGAGGTCGTAACATTTTTCAAAGTGATGAACAAAAAAATGAATAGTTTTTATTCCGCAGTGATGACTGGACTGTCGTATATTGTTTCAAATTCGCCCATATGCGCTATAAAAATTTTCTGAATATCTTGAAAATAGCCCAAGTTATGGAGGTCACAACATTTTGCAGAGCGATGATCAAAAAAATTAAAAGGTATCAATCCGCTGGGCCAAAGCTACTGTCGTATCAGGTATCCAATACGCTCATATGCGCCATAAAATCTTTTGAAAGATCTTCAAAATTATCCAAGTTATGGAGGTCGTAAAATTTTTCAAAGTGATAATCAAAAAAATGAAAATTTTGTAATCCGCATTGGTGAATGGACTGTCGTATAGGGTCTCAAATGCGCTCATATGCGCCAAACAAATTTTCTGAATATTTTGAAAATTGCCCAAG
>CAKNWW010084414.1:0-13015 GCA_932074435.1 Andricus kollari | reverse complement strand
ATGAATATGATAGTGAAAATTAGCGCAAATTTTATTTTCATGGCGAAATCATCAAAAAACCATAAAAAAATGGCTTTTTGGGTTTAGCTCAGCTAATATGCAAAATTCAAAAAAATGTTTCCAACAAAAGTTGTAGGTATCATCGAGATACACATTTTTTGTTGCAGTAATTTTTCATTGGAATGATACTACTTCCACGAGGAAGGACTTTGAGTGGGAGTAGTTTTTAACATTTCCCTTTACCATATCCCTTTATAATTATCCTTTACCATTTCCTTTTACAATTTCCCGTGCAGAAATTGCCCGGGTAGGCCCTACTACAACAAGGTTTCTGGTCGGATCCCGGCCGGGCTACCCCTGGTTGGGTTTCTTGGTCGGGAGTCGCCCGGTTACCGGCCGGGCCAACCCTGGTTAGATTTCATGGTCGGGAGCCGGCCGGCTGCCGGACGGGCCAAACCTGGTTAGATTTCATTGTCGGGAGCCGTCGGGAGCACTGGTGGGGATACCTTTTTTGTAGAAATTGCACATTTTTTCAGAGCCGTGATATTATCAAAGACGCACTTACGGATTTATTAGATCAGTGAAACAGAATTTAGCTTTTTCAAATTCTTGAAAAAAAAAAAACATTTATGTCTTCTCAATGTTTCAACTTATTAATTAAAACTGTTATGGAATCTTTCCACGTGCATTAGCAGAATTGTTACAATTTT
This sequence comes from Andricus kollari, assembly GCA_932074435.1. NCBI lineage: Eukaryota > Metazoa > Arthropoda > Insecta > Hymenoptera > Cynipidae > Andricus > Andricus kollari. The sequence goes on along the minus strand of CAKNWW010084414.1, from coordinate 12,305 downwards.
TACAATTTTCTCTGTTTTCAGAAAATGTTTACTCTGTACACTTTTAAATTTACCGCCATGCATGACGCCTTCTGCGCCTGGCGTCGGCGTAGACACTTGCAAGTTTCAGTTTTTCACCTCGAACGAGAATGCAAGTTGCATTCATGTCGCGTCGTTTTCGCGAAGTTAACAAATAAAACCCGGTATTAAAATCAACCTTATTTCAGTAATCAGTTTGAAACCCCCACTTAATGCGCGAATAATAATTTTTTTATATTAAAGTTTAGTGTTGTGTATTCATTTTTTCATTTCCTACTTCCTAACCTCAAATCACCACGTGGTTTCTAAACTAAAACAATGGCTAGGAGATTCTAGCATCAGTGGTTGAAACTCTTCTCTAATTTCATCGCGAGAATTTGATAACTTGATTTCACATTTAAAGTTCGCCGTATTCTTTACGATGAGACTTAAAAGACATTCCAAGTTACCAATTTCTCGTCTCATGCAAAATTTTTTAACCGGTCTGTGGCCGGGTTACCCGACCGGATCCCGGCCGGTATGAAAGCCGGGATTCGACCAGATTACTGTGACGTTTTTGGCCGGATCCCGGTCAGTATTCCCGGCCGGCTCCCGGTTTAAACTGGGGCTATCCGGCCGGCTCCCGGTTACCATTCCTACACGGGTTCCCTTTGCCATTTCCATTTAATACTTAATTCTACCATTCCCCTTTACCATACCATTTTTCTTTACCATTTCAATTTGCGATTCCCCTTTAGCATTTCCCTTTGCCATATTCTTTTTTCATTTCCCTTTACCATAACCCTGTGACTAATCACGGAAATATTATAAAATCGCACCCCTACACCTTTTCCAGCGCTTCGTGGGGGGCGGGAAGGCACCACTGTGACTTTTTACAAAAATAATGCAAGGTTGTACCTCAACCCCTTTTCCAACGCCGCGTGGGGAACGGGAAGGCACTACTGTGACTGGTCGCTGAAATATTATAAGATCATACCCCTACCCTTTTCCAGCGCTTCGTGGGGGGTGGGAAGGCACCCCTGAGACTTTTTACAAAAATAATGTGAGGTCCGTACCCCTACCCCTTTTCCAGCGCGTCGTGGGGCGGGAAGGCACTCCTGTGACTTTTTACAAAAATAATGTAAGGTCGTACCCCTACCCCTTTTCCAACGCCGCGTGAGGGAAGAGTCGGTAAGACACCCCTGTAATTCAAAAACCATGATTTTTATGGTTTTTATAGTTTTTTAACATGAAAATGGATTTACTACTGATTTTCTGGGAAACTATCATTCCTTTAAAAAAATGCTTGCAACATAAAATGTATATTTCGAGGAGATCTACAACTTTTATTGCAATTTTTTTTTAATTTTGAATAATTACTGAGATAAATGCAAAAAACCATGATTTGTATGGGTTTTTTAATGGGGTTCACCATGAAAATCAAATTTGCCTCAATTTTCACTATCATACTCGTAATCAGCACGTCAAAATACTTAAGTGTACGGAGCCCGAAGGAAAACGGAGATCCACCCTTTTCGGAAGTTTATCTCAAATTCCAAGAAATTTCGAAGCTTTCACGAAGGCATGTAGCGTAATAAATTTTAAGAGTGGTTTTTCTTGCGAATTTCAATAAAAGTTATAAATTATATTATAAAAATACAAACCTCCTTATTTTTCGATTTCACAGTAACATTATTTACATTTTCAATTACATGAAGCTCTTCTGAATCCTTATTTCTTTCTTCACTATTTACAATTAATTCATTAACGATATGCGGATTTCCTTTAACAATATTATCGGCATTTTCCTCACAATCAATCATTTTATCTTCATCAGGATTCATATTCCGATAGTTATTTAAAAAAATTTTAATTAACATTTAGAAAGGCATCTCTAAAAACATAAATAAAGTCAAATTGTGTAACACTATTGCACCAAAAGGCTTAAAAAAGAAGTATGAGTCCAAAAATCAGTTTAAAAAAACATATATTAAAAAAATTCCATTTGCGTAACCTAATTGCATGAAAAAAAAGAAGCGTACAAGAGAATGTTGAACGTCACAAGTCTTAGCGATTAGGAGAGAAATAGACTCAAAAATGATTACAGACGCAAAAATAGGAAAGTTGAAAGACTAGTCAAGAAGAGTAAAGATAAAATCAGAACAGAAGAAGAGAAGAAAATACAAAACGTCTTTGAAGGAACCATGAAACTATTACTTAAAGAGATGAAGGGAAGTAAAAGTGCAGAGTTTGTCAGCATGAGAAACAGCAAAGGTGAAATGATATATGATCCAGACGGGATTTTAGACGCTTTTAAAAGACGCTTTTAATGAATTATTAAGAGGTAAAGATATAGGGCAAGAGAACTGCGACATAGAACATAATGCATTAGAAAACCCAATTGAAAAATTCGGTGTCACTGAGGTTAGAGACATAATTAAGAACTTAATCAACGGTAAGGCTGCTGGAGTAGGCAGTATATTAGCGCTGAAATGCTTAAATACGGTGGCGAGTAGATAACTCACAGGTTGTGCGAATTGATAAATTTGTGTATCGAGATGGAAGAAGTCCCAGACGATTGCAGAAAAGCGATTATCGTATCAATATGCAAAAGAAAGGGAGGCAAAAGCAACTGCAATAATTACAGAGGTATCAGCGTATTAAGTATCGTAAGCAAAATATACTCAAAAATACTTATTCGTAGGGTAATGCAAATTATAGAAGAAAATATATGGGAAGTCCAAAGTGGATTTATGCGAGAAAAATCATGTACTGATCAAATATTTAGCTTGATGCAGATCACAGAAAAAGCTTGAGAGTAGGAAAGAAATTTTTCTGTGCATTTGTTGACCTAGAAAAAACATTTGACAAGGTAAATAGAAATAAACTTTGGAAAGTCCTTAAAGAGTACGGAGTCAATGGATGGCTCCTACAAGCAATACAAACAATATATGCAGGTATTAAAGCGAGTGTAAGGGTTAATGGGAAACTGAGTGACTGGTTCGATATTATTCAGGGTGTTAGACAAGGATGCGTTATGCGCTCATGGCTATTAAACATATTTATGGATAAGTGTCTGAGAATGGCCCTCTTCGACGAAGAACGTGTAGATCTCGAAACAGTGAAGGTACGTGGGTTAGCTTTCGCAGATGACAAGATAGTTATGGCAGAATCAATCGAGGACTTGCAAAGAATGTTGAATAAACTTAATGCAAGCATAAAGAACATTTTGCCTCAAAATTAACGTAAATAAAACAAAAATCATGGTATTTGAAGGAAAAGGTGAGAAAACAATGTGCAACATTTTCCTGAATGATGAGAGATTAGAACAAGTTGAAAAGTACGTATATCTGGGTAGCCTATTCACTAGCGACGGAAAAATAATGGAGAGTTAGATAGACGCATATATGAGGGTAAAAAGCTTATCGGTAGAGCAGGGCCCATTCTCAGGAATAAAAGCATATCAAAAAAAGGTAAAATGGCCACACATAATTCTATATTTGTACCGACGCGACTATACTATGCGGTAGCGAGACATGGACTTGTCAAGAAAAACACAAGGGTAAAATTAACGCGATTGGCATGAAACCTCTGCGAACAATATGCGGGAAAACACTGATGGACAAAGTCCGAAACGAGATAATCATCCAAGAATATGGTACAGGAGAGACACTAGTTGACATATGGGAAAGAAATCAGTTAAGATGGTTCGAACATGTTGAAAGAATAAAAGATGAACAACTGACCAAACAGGTGTATAAAGGTAAAATAAATGGCAGAAGGCCCAGAGGTAGACCGCAGAAAGCATGGATAGAGTCTGTGAATGAGACACTAATCCGAAGAGACATAAGAAGCCATAGAAACATGAGAACTTGCATGAAAAATGCATGGACGTGAAGGAAGCTAGAGTAGTATGCCAGGACAGAAAAGCGTGGAGACAAATAGTTTGTAAAAAGAGTGGCAGTAGACAGAATGACACCTGAAACAAAAGACCTTGAATACAAATGGGCCCAAGTGGGGAAGCGCGCATAACAATTTTGCGAGGCTCTTCACTTGGGGTGATCGCTAGAGAGATTGATCAGCAACCAAAAATGTATACCCCCTACCTCACATTATACCTTTTCTCACCGAGCAAGTCACGCCTACCCCAAAAGGGAAATGGCTTCATGGTATAATATAACAAAGAAAAAAAGATGGAGAAAAAGTAAGAGGCAACCAAACCAACCTCATTCCTTTACTCTTTCTCCGTCTTTTTTATACTACGGAGAACCAACATGTTTCGAAGTCAGTTTAGACATCCTCATCAGGGTAATTTTTAATAGGAAACTATACTAGTAAATATTTTTAGCTTATGCTAATATTAATTCGAACTGTATATATGAAACAGAAATTACTTATTAAGATACTATATACATTTTTTCCGTATATTGTGTTGATCTTTAATATTTTGTTTAAACATTTATACATGTTTTTTGATTGTCTAAACCAATTGTGTAGTAAAAAAAAAATTGGCCTGGTAGTACTTTCATAGAAACTTTGACTTACAATGGAAGCTTGGAGAATAAGCTAAGACTTGGTTTCTAACTTAGGAAATTGAATTTTTGAAAATTACCTGAAACTTAAAAAACTATTTTGAAATTGGCCGAAAATGTCTATAAAGTTACTAAAAAAATTTTAAACATTACATAATTGTCGTTCTCAGCACCTCAATTATGCTCCTTGAACTTATGAAATTTTAAACTTTTTCAAACAAATCACGTAAGCCAGGAATTGAAAAAATGGTAGATTCCGAATATTTTATCATATTTCTCTTCTTCTCGAATTTCTAATTGCGAAAATAATGAATTTTTTTTAATTTCGTGATTTTTATTTGCTTTTTGACAAAACTCGTATACTAAAGGTTTGCCAACGTTTGCTGATTGCAAGTGCTTGAGACTCTGAATCTCGGACACTCACATATTATTGACTGTAATATCTACTCAAACATGTTGTTCAAAGGTTAACGGTGTGATATTTTGTAATCTAATACAGGTATTTATCATTTTCTTTTTGATTCGAATTTCTCTTCCACTTTCGGAATTCGTTCAAAAATTAAAAAAAGTTAAAAAGTGAAAAAATGAAGGCGGATTTTTTGAAAATATTCAAAGTCAATTGATTCAAAATTCCACCGTTTTTTAACTTCATTTTTTCTAGATTCATCCTAATGTAAAGAGTATATATAAAGTATGTTTGAAGTATAGGAAAAGTATGGCGATGGTATATATAGCTCTATTTTTGATGATAGGAGATAATGGGATATCGGAAATAAATAAAATTAGAGATCCAGAATCATCCTTTTCATAACATCAAAAAATATTGTTAGGAACTCCTTGGATAAATTAAATGTAAATAAGTGAAATGCCAATTGTAACATCAATTATTTAACTTTATATTATCAATAAAAGAAGATTAAATATTCCATCTAAATAATAATTTGATTCAAAGTTTTTATGATAATAACATTATATGCTTAGGAATTAATGATTCTAGTTCTCTTACCCATATGAAATATAAGATGAATATAAATTTTCCATTATAGATCTTCGTGTTGTGATGATTGCCCATAACGATGAAAAAGACAGAAGATTATTTTTAATTCCGTTCCAATTTCGTGCGGAAAAATTGATAGAATTTCTAAGGAACTATCAAATTTTATTAACGCGCTTTTGCTTTCCACTCGCGAATAATCTTCAATACACTTTTTACTGGCGAAATCACTAGAATCGCGAACTTTTTATGTAATCGGACGAGCTGTCATTTATGATGCATTATTTTTATCCCGTTGCTAGGTATCTTTAAAATCAAATGAGTGCTATTCTATGCCCAATAACTTAACCATACTTGAGTATATATTAATTGTATGGCCGATACTTAACCCTTCGCTGGCACACTGGGGTCAAAAAGACCCCAGGCATGTTGAACCTTATTTAAATCCCTTCAACATTTTAAAATAGTACTTATATGGTTATTAAAAAAGAAAAAAGTTATTAATTTTGTCGTCAAATATGTCATTTTTCTCTATGTTTTAACTTTCACAATAATTTTTTCATATTTAAAATAACTTTTGATCTGAATAACCTACAGCAAGAGTTTGTAAAAAATTCAACTACTCAAAATAATTTATTGGCTCTTTGCGGGAAGCCTTTTTCGCTTGGGGTCAAAAATACCCCAGTATGCCAGCTACGTTACGCTTCGGCAACTACTTCAGCTATACTTTATCTATACGTCTTCAATATACATACTTGAAGTATGGGATTATTTCATTTACCATACAATTTTTATACTTCGGAAAGTCAATGATTGATCACTTCCATATTTATGATTTTACTCGGATTTTCATCATAATGAGAAGGTATTAAGGTATTAAGTTTTATCTGAAAACTATCGTGGATTTCTTTAAATCCCCACGTTTCGGGATAATTCCGAAATAACAGGTTTTAGGATGGTGTCTGCTGTCTGTCTGTTGTCGTTATTATTGTCGTCTGTATACGTATACCGGATAACTTTTGAAAGACATGCCAGATAACTTTTAAAAGACTAATCGGATTAGGTTCCGCTTTGGCACACGCTTTTAGGGACGAAAAAGAACAATCGAGTTTGTTAACGAGCATTTTTGACAAATGGTTCTTGTTTTAAGCACGAAAAAAAATAATAAAAAATTCTATATTGCAGTTTAAAAAAATGAGAAGACAAAAATTGTGCACCCAAAAAAGATCTACAAATGTTTCATTAATCACTTTTTGATAGGGCGCGTAATTTTTGTTTTACTCGTAAAAGACGTTACAAAGAAAAAAAAATGACATTTTCGGATAAACGACACAAGCTTAGAAAAAAAATGAATAGATAAAAGTTGTTCATCCAAAAAAGAGCAACAAATTTGTTTCTTTATTACTCTTGCGGGAAATGCGATTTTGGGACCCTGCTGGATCGAAACAGTAAAAGTGATCGATTTCACGATTGATGATAAGTTCGTGTGATAAAACTTACTTTTCCACACTAGTGACGGAAAAGTTTGGTAATATTAGACTTTTAACCTCAATGCCAAGACTCGACTCGGGCAGAACAATGAACCCCCCAACGAGAGGGTCAAGGGGCTTGATGAGAACCATGTCCATATTTTCGTGGTTGCATCAATCGATCGTGGAACCGATCACTTTTGCTGTTTCGTGCCCGGCCCCAAAATCGCATTCCCCTTCGCGGTATCTAAAGAAAATAATATGTCAACCAAGTGGGGGACTAGTCGATTACCCACTCGTTCAACAATGTACTATATGATTCATTTTTGATAGAATGCGTAGTTTTTGTTTTAATCGTAAAAAATAAAATTGAAAATCAAAAATTAAATTTTTTTAAAAACGACACAAGGTACGAAACAAAATGCATAGGCAAAAGTTCTTCATCCAAGACGAGCAACAATTTTATTATTAACTATTTTTTAATATAAGGCGTAATTTTTGTTTTAATCGTAAAAAATAAAATTAAAAATATAAAATTGAATTTTTGGACAAACGAAACAAGAGACGAAAAAAATATGAAGAGACTAAAGTTGTCCAACCAAAAAATATCTACTTTGTTGTAAATTTTTATTATGAAAATACCTTAAAAATAAAAAATTAACTTTTTGGAAATACGACACAAGCTACAATAACATTTTATTTAAGAAAATTTTCACCTTAATTATATCTAAAAATTTGCTTGGAACAACTTTACGCTAGGTTCCGTATTTTTTGTTCAAATCGTAAAAAATAACTTTGAAAATAAACTAGTTAAATTTATGGAAAAAGGACACAAGTTGCAATACAATTCTTGATTGATAAATGTTCTCCTTTTTTGATAGGATGAGCACTTTTTTAAATTATAAAAACCAGACAATGAAAACAGTCTGTTTTAATATCATTGCATATTATGAATTGTAATAATATAAATTTATTGAATTAATACATTCTTTATAACGCATGCATGCTTTCAGCCCTTTTTGACACCTATGAAGCGGGGCTGAAGCTCTACTTTTTACTCCCTAGGGACTGAAAAGTGACGTCAAAGGTGAATCATGAAAATTATACTAATGGGCCCCAGTGGGGAACCACACATAACAATTTTGTGAGGCTCTCCACGTGGGGTGATCGCTAGAGAGATTGATCAGCAGCCTGGGTCGGAGCAGTGTTGCGGAATGAACGTGTCATTTAAATAAATAACACGATAATTCTAGATCAATCTAAAATATCTATACCTTACACCTATATACCTATCTGCCCTATACATTCATACCCATCCACATACTTTTCCTATGAGCTCGGATTTTACGATTATCAGACCACTCACCGTGAAAACTGTGAGGAAATTTTGCCTGCATATGATAGAATTTTGCGGTTATTTATGGAAAGTTACCATATGTAACTGATCAAATTACCGTCTATTATTGAAAATTTTCAAAAATGTTAGGAAATTTATCGAAATTTTTAAAAATGAATTTTGGGTAATTTATGGTAAGTTACCATATTCAACTGTAAAATTATCATAAATGATCGAAAATTTCCATAAATTTCCGCAAATTTATAGACATTTTTAAATTTAATTTTGGGCAATTTTTTATTGAATTTTTGATAATTTGGAATAAGTTAACGTAAATTTCATGCTTCTTTATTCAAAATGTAATATGAACTGAAATCATGACTGTATTTCGAGAAATGTCTTAAATCATCAATTTGTTATAAAAAATATCGTATGCGCCAAGGTGGAAAAGCACTTTTCTCTCCCTAGGTGCATAATATACTATTTCTGGGCAGCTGAGAATAAAAATTAATACAAAATAAGGAAAAATATTAAAGTATTCATGAAACATAAAAATTGTAGTTTATTTTGCAATTGAATAAGCAGTCCCAGTCCGAGGTACAAAAATAAATGTAATATACATTTGATATAACAGAGTTGAACATGATATAGAAAATTTCGCATTGTGGACAAATTCGAGTGCGAAACACGAGATGCGTGATAGAATGCGTTCGTTAAAGCCGAAGGAGCTTTAACAAAAGAGAACTCACAATCATCAATTTAGAGTTGTCGATGCTTTAACCTTTAATTTTGAAAGGTTTGTGCACAAATGGGGGGAAGTACAAAGACCAAGCACGTAGCGCGAGGTAAATACATTATCCAGCATTTTTTGTGCCCGGTGCAAATAAATAATTTTACGCCCAACCCCTAAAAAAGCAAATAACGCATTTTATAATAATAACATTTTATAATTCAAATTAGTATAAATAGTAGCATACAATTTGAAAAATACTAGGAAAGTAGTATCACGTAGGTGTTTTTTCAGGGTACTACTTTTTTCGTTATGTGATATACAATATACATCTTCCATAAAACCTCGTGAAATCCTTTTGAATATTTTAAGATATTGAGATTCTCTATAAATTCCTGGAAAACTATCAATATTTTTAGATCCCTTAAAATCTGTATAAACCCCTTGAAATCTTATCATTATTTTGAAATCCGCTGTAATCCTTTAAATCTGGTGAAATCCCTAGACGTCGAATATAATCCCGTAAAACATCTATAATATTTTCAAAATTCCTTTAAAAATAATTAAATCCTCGAAACTCACTGAAATTCCGTAAAATCCTTAAAATCAGATAAAGTCATTTAGAATCTCTTGAAATCTCTGATTTTTTTTTAATTCCTTTAAATCCTTTAAAATATCCTGAAAGTTTTGAAATCCCTTAAAATGGTTGAAATCCGTTTCAATTCACTGATATCTATTAAAAACCTTTGAAGTCGGTTGTTTTACTCTGAAATCCCTGGAAGACTCCAATTTTTTGTTTGTGTATAATTTTATAGAATCATTAAATTTTGAAATCCTTTGAATCCCTCAAATATTATAAAATTCCTTGAAATCTTCGAAATCTTTTACATTTCTGAAACCTCACGGAATCATTTGAAGTTCTTTAGAAATTTTTTAATATCTTAAAGTTTTCTATAAACAGGGTAGCCGTTTCAGTCGAGGAAAAAACTCTCGGTCTTTTATCGGTTCGCTATAAAATTTTGCGCAGCGGGCAAATTTTTTTCATTTTAATTAATCAAAACTAAACTGCAAATTAATGCACTGAAGTTAAACCCGTTTTATAATTATTCAAACGCTAAACAATTTGCAAGTATAAACTGGAAGCTTTCAACGCTTTTTAATTGAACAATTTAAAATTAATTACAATTTAAAATTCAATGCCGTTAAACTGCAAAATTTTAAATTGTAAGTTTAGTAATATTAAACATTTTCTTTGAACTAAATACTTTTTAAATTAGAAGTTAAATTATTTTAATTGTAAGTAGCTTCATATTATTAATTGTTTAATTGTTATTGATACATCAAAATTTATCACTTTCACTTATAAATTAAAAATTTTCAAATTGCATCAATTAAGATTGTAACGTTCAAAGTTTAAAATTATCACTTAGAAATTTTAACGATTCAGAGCTTTCTATTTCGAAAAATTCCGTTTCAAATTGTTTAGTTTTGAATATTTGATTTATTTTGCTTGATTTACTCATTTTAAATAAAAAGTCATAAATTGCTAGATATTAAAAAAAAATTCTTTTTACATTCTGATCATAATGAGAAGGTGTTGTTTTCATGTGAAAACTGAATATCGTGGATTTCTTTAAATCTCCAAGTTTCGAGACCCCCTGAATCCAAAAAAAAAAACAACAGTTTTACGACGGTGTCAACAAAATTTGTGTATCCAAAAAAGATCTAAAAATTTGTTATTAATCGGTTTTTTATAGGACACGTTGTTTTTATTTAATTCGTAAGAAACCACATTAAATATAACAAACAAAAAATTTGTGTACAACTGACACAAGCTCCGAGAAAAAAAAGACCAAAGTTGTTCACTTAAAAAAGAGTTACACATTTTTTATTAATCATTTTCTGATAGGATGCGCAGTTTTTGTTTTATTCGTAAAAAAAACGTTAAACATCAAAACATTACATTTTTGGATAAACCACACAAGCTATGAAAAAAATGAATAGACAAAAGTTGTTCAACCAAAAAATATCTACAAATTTGATACAAAATCTTGGTATAAAAGTATATTCAAAACAAAAAAATTAAATTTTTAGAAAAAGGGCACACGCTACAATAACATTTTATTTAACAACATTTTTCGCCTGCATTATGTCTACAAATATTCTAAGAACCAACTTGCGCTAGGATACGCATTTTTAGTTTAAATCGTAAAAAATAAAATTGAAAATAAACAGGTTAGATTTATGGAAAAACGACACAAGTTGCAATAAAATGTTGAATAACAATTTTTGTTTAATAGGATGCGCATTTTTTTAAATTATAAAAACAAGAAAATGAAAATACTTTTGTTTCAATACCAATGCATATTATGAATTGCAATAATATACATTTATTGAAATGATACATTTTTTAGAGTAGCTGAGAATTAAAATTAATGCAAAATCAGGAATAAATATTGAAGTAATCATGAACAATAAAATTTGTACTTTATTTTGTAATATCTGAATAAGCAGCCTAGGCTCAGACCGAGGTACAGAAATAAATATAATATACATTTGGTATAATAGAGTTGAACATAATGTAGAAAAGTTAGCATTTTGGACAAAATCTAGTGCGAAGCACGTGATATGTGATGAGAATGTTTTCGTTAAGGCCCAAGGAGCTTTAACAAAAGAGAATTCACAAGCACCCAATTGTAGTTGTCGATGCGCGCTCAAACTTGCGCAGCGCGTGATTAAAATGATTAGAATGTAATTTTTTTTTAATTGAAAAACTTTTAAATTGTATGGGTCATAAATAAAATATTTTATATTAAAACAATATAACAATATCAGAGAAATTTTCACTGCAGTGATACCAGTGACCTACTTCTGGCTATTTCAAACAGTGAATCTCACTGATTCAGTTTAAGAGAGTACTGTGCATGTGCTTCAAAATCACAATAAATTAACCATTTTCCGATGTTTCCATTTTGTATTGTTAAATAAAGTGTTCAAGTACAAGAATATATCATGAAGATATCGATTAATCGGTTCAAAAATATCGATATTTTCCATTATTTCGACATTGGATTTTAATCTTTATTGCAAACTTACATGCACTCGCAGGTGGACTTTGATACCCGATATCTTTCACCTTTATTTTTACTGAAACTTTGATCAAAATTCTCCGTTACAAATAACCTTTCGAATCTAGCTGTAATGAGCTGTTAGATAAAACGATTATCTTTTTTTTTTTCTTCAAAAA
>CAKNWW010084383.1:0-11730 GCA_932074435.1 Andricus kollari | reverse complement strand
AAGGTAGGAAGCAGATCACGTGACCCACTCGTCACATGGCCTTAATCCTAAAAATTCAGTCATTTTTCCACAGCATTGGTTGTAATCAGCATGGAGCATAGTGTTGTATGTGAATCCAAAAAGTTCTATAGAATATATCTCATCCACAAAGATAATCCAATCTCTATGCTCGGTTGTAATCAACATGGGGCAATCTTATGGATATGATGGATTGCTGATACAACTTCCTGAACCTGGGAAGATTCCCTAAAAATCCCTTCGTAGAGGTTTTTATGATGAGTGCATTATTTAGATCTTTTTTCACGAAAAATTAGCATCCCGGTTATCTGGTTCTTTTTAATCTTATTAATCTAAAGTATGGATATCCCAACTTAAGGGAGCCGTAAGCACTCCTTGTTGGGCATAGTTCATAGTTTTGTTTGGATTGCCTAGCCTTAAGTGGCTCAGCAATTTGGTTTTGATGTTTGCACTAGAATTCACTACACTTTATCATGATTCCGAAAAGATTTTAAAAAGAAAGAGAACCAAGATTAAATCTAAAATGGTTAATTTGAGGTATGCGAAATGAAACTAGAAAGCGACCACGTGTTCGCGACGAACCGGCGTTGGCGTCGCACACTCGCGGTCGTGATGCTTGTTCGTTTCGATAGATAGAGTGTTAGATTAGGTATCTTTTCAGAACATCCTGACTTCCTTCGATAGGAATCAGTGGCGGTAGGATAACATCCTGATTCGCTGAATTGGAATCAATGGACCATTGGAGATATTTGCCTGATAGGCGATCGGACGCGACGGAACTGCACACGGACCGTGATTGATCGATGGTTCGAACACGACACAAGTGTTCCGACATAACACATAACTATAGGCTATTTTTCACGGAGCGCATTGTCATATAGTATTCAAAAATCTCTGATTGAATAAAATTCCAATCGGAAAATTAAATGAGAAAACATAATTCCTTCTCGGATCGTCAAAGAAGAGTAAGAGTAACCATCTGTTCGGGGAATAATTTTTATCCCCGTTATCTGTTTTCTAATCAACTTCACTCTAAAGCTACTTTCAGTCCTTATTATATCGATTGATACACAAAATATTTTTTGTTGTATTACTTACCAACTTCATATTAGAATAGAATTAGGGTAGTGTGGGGTTTTGAATTCAGCAAATGCTTAAACATTAAGGTTGGATAAAACTCATACTTAAACTCTTCAAAAATAATCAATTTACGAAAAATACTATCAAAAGCTTGCAGAATAGACATACAAATACAACTGTTTAGTACGCAACTTTGATACTGAAATTCTCATATTTCACCATACAGCAACTTCATATATACAATTTTCATAAGCCATTTCACATTGGCAAAATTGTGAAAAAGGAACAACAAAAGTTGTTTTGACTTGAATCGCCTTGCCCTAGGTGGCTCAGCGATTTAGTTATTTTTTATGTTTTGCAGCTGGATACGTTTCCTAAAATTCTTCGAAAATCACTTAGTTTAAAATAAACTAATTAATAACATTCGGCGGATAAATGAAAACTCCAAGTTAACTTGAAAAGCCATGCGGCATAAAAAACCCTGATTTATTGAAGAAAACACAAGGAAAAACGGTTACATGAGGAATTCAATTAATTAACAAATTTCGCGGCATTTATAAAGGAGGTGGTGGGCCTCCATGGTCGGAACATGTGGCAGGTCTTTCTTATCTTACAAAATTCTATTTAAACAAATGCCCGTACGACCATTGAGTTCGCCAGAAAACAAGAGTTCATGCCTGAGCTCGATTTGACTCGTCGTTAGATCTCAGTATTCTCAAATATTTCGAAAAGATATTGTTCGGAAGTTCTTCGGAAGAGGACATTTTTGCAACGACGACAGAGCAAGAGTGCCGGGTCAAGATGTCTACGGAAATACATGAAGACGAAATTCAAGGATCAAAGTCATTGCACAATAAGCGTCGTTGCCGAGATCACGTGGGTAGGTATCGCAAGCTAAGCGAGTTCGCAGACTCGTAAATATTCGGGAATGCACCCCGGCTTATAGTTACATTTATCTAAATAAGACCTTCTGATTACATGTGGCCGTCCGAAATTATACATAAATATCAGAGAAAATGCTGCCTAACTGGTCGAGGGAAGTTGAAATCGCGTTAGAACTTGTCGTGTTAGAATTCAGTACTTTTCGTAGCTTGCTTTGACTTCGTATTGCGAATTGCCGGGAGGATTTTGCTAATAATAATATTTTTCTCTTATTTCTGTGGATATAATGCGGACTAACGACTTTTCAAAATTTAATATTTTACTCACTGTGCGTATAAGCATTTGGGTGAACCCTAGCATGGTGAGGTTTTGTTGGGGGTTTGTCCGTATCATGCCTCCTGCAAAATAAGTCCTACAACCGTCTATTGGACACTTGTCCGTCTTGACAAGATCCGCATTTCGATCATTTCTCTGTTACCTCTTCATCTCTCCTCTCTTGCTTATCCCGTATGTGTCTGGACGGGGTGGATTTTTATCCAAAATTATGGAAAACCCCAATGATATCATATATTTAAAAAATCTGCCACCTTGACTACCACTTGGTGTTCAGTAGCAATTACTTCAACTTTAGATCTATAAGCGATCTAAGTTCCAAACACGACTACTTTCAATGTCATGTAGGTATTCTGAAATGCTTTTCCAAGTAACTACATCGAGAACAATGAAACAATTGTCACTACCTGGCCTCGCATTCCTTACTTCTTACAGCAACTGTAAGGATTGTGTATCGCCTCAATTGCTAACTGCACGGAGATAAATGCGAATTTAGGAACAAGTTTTGAGGACCAGACATTTAAAAGTGAACCGCAAACATCCAGGATGGTGTTCAGAAATTGAAGACTGATACTCTTCTAGCAAAATTAATCCTGGATCCGATTTGCTCGAAATATAGGACTCAGTCGCTATTTTTCGAATTCCATTTTTCTCCGCGTGTATTACAGTTAATGTTTGTGTGGCTGGCACACGGTGCTCAGTTATATATTCCATATCAAAGTATTGTATTTTCCTGCAGAAATCTTAAAATGCTTGCAGTCCTTTGATATTTGAGGCTGCTGCTTGTTCAATGATCCAATTAAGTGGACCAGTACATTACTTTTTCACAAGTATTTCTCTCCTGATAGTAATGCAGAGTGTGCTTGTTTGGCTTTGACTTCAAAAAGTCTTAGCTACTCTCTAAAAGTAATTTTATTAAGAATGTTTTCGATCGGTCTCAGGCTAGCCATACATCCGCTGCCAAACTCGAAATTTTTGCAGAAAGGATAACTGGGATGAATGAAAATTGTCCACTATGTGATAAGGACAGCATTTTTTTTCTTATTTTTGTCGATATAATACGGGCTGATGATTGTCGATATGTAATCTCTTACCGGCGGTGTGTATAGTCATGTAAATAAATAAATAAAAAAAAAATTAAGACACGTAATTTAAGAACGAGACCCTGGCGTGGGTCTTTTAAGTATAAATACAAATTTCATAAATATTACGGCTTACAAAAAGTACAATTTTCGCGTCTTTCATTGCATTCGAAATGTTAGAGTTTATGATACATGTTATTTCACCAAATACAAGTTCAAAATGTAAATTTACAAACTCCAGCGACAGTTTGGTCTATAGTTATTGCTTAAAGTACTCCAATTTAACATTCACTATTTGACGTACAAATTCATTGGATGGCCTGTGTATTTTCTCCGCCAAAAAATATGCACTCAGTTATTCCACGAAAATATCCAACACATTTCAAAAATTTTGCGATTTATAACATTCATTCAAGATATAAAAATTGTTTAAAATCTGTATGGCTTGTGGGGGAATTGATCATTTTACTTAATTTTGCATTGTTTCTAACCAGCGCCATCTAAATCTAGATTAGATTCTTAATCCAACCAGCTTTGATTTATGACGTAGGTTATTCCAGCAACGGAGGCTTTATTTTTATTTCACGTACAATTCTCTCGGATCTTTGTCCATCAAATCCTTAACTTTTCTAGATTTGATGGTTGAATCGGATTTTTCTTCCGATAAGAATTGTAGGCGAAAACCCCGATGTTGAAATAATTCAAATAATTTAACCATGCTTTTTCAGTTGATCGTGTGGGATCAATGAAATCGAGTAAAGTGTAAGGTGTAAGACTGTCAGGTATTTGAATAACTTAGCCTGTCTGGTTTTTAATGGTGGAAACAGAAAGTTCGTGAAGTTTCCCTGAGATTTATATTTTTATCATCCGATTTATCGAGAAAATGTTGCAATTCGAACTCCAGCCTAAGTGGTGGTAGACGTGTTCTCATTTCACGAATATTGAAAAAATTTAATTAACAAATTGCTTGGTTTTTTATGCAGGGGAAATATTCATTTTTCAAATCTTATTGTGTTGGCCCATATTAAAAAAAAAAACTATAATTCTTTCGCCTTTCTACTAATACTGAAACACCCACCATTTTCGCGACGCCCTTAGAGATAGTCACGTATCGTCCGAATCGAACTTCATCTTTAGATTTTTCTTAGGGTTTTGGCCTTACTGATTCTCATATTCTTATAATGCCATTGCCATAAAAAATCAGCCTCTGGTGATAGCCCAGCAACTGAGGCTTGTTTTTTTTATTTCTCGTGCAACTGTCTGATCCTTGTCCAACAAATCCAAAATTTTTCCCAGATTTCATGTAAATGGTTCATTCAAAAATATCATCAGTACATATTATATCGACGAAAACAAGAAAAAATCTTGTTCTCCTCTTAAATTTAGAATAATTTTCATTCCAGGGTACCTGGTTTCCTATTTACTTAACATTCATTTTTTTAATCTGTTATGCTGAACCTATTAAAAAAACCTCTATCTCATTTTTTCGCATTTCTAATAATACTGACTCTCTGATCCTTGCCCAATAAATTTAAAAATATTCCAGATTTCATGTAAATCCTTCATTCAAAAATATCATCAGTACATATTATATCGACGAAAACAAGAAAAAATATTTGTCCTATTAAATAAAAAATAATTTTGATTCCAGGTTACCTGGTTTCCTATTAACTATCTCATTCTTGTTTTCTTTTTTCAACTCATCAGTGGGTGATAATTTGGAGAGCCGATCAAGAATATCAAACATTACTTTAAAACACCCCCTATTCAGCAATTAAGGCTTTTTTAATTATTATACCATTCTCTCGGATCCTTGTCCATTAAATCCGAAACTTTCCAGATTTCCTGGCAATCCTTCATTCAAAAATATCATCAGTACATATTATATCGACGAAAACAAGAAAAAATATTTGTCCTATTAAATTAAGAATAATTTTCATTCCAGGTTACCTGGTTTCCCATTTACTTAACATTCATTTTTTTAAATCTATTATGTTGACCCTATTAAAAAAACCTCCATCTGATTTTTTCGAATCTCTAATGTGGGAGATGCTGAACTAGCTCATTCTTGATTTCTTTTTTCAACTCATTAGTAGGTGACAAGTTGGAGAGCCAATCAAGAATATCAAACATTGTATTTAAAAAAACCCTATTAAGCAATTGAAGCTTTTTTTAAATTCTTATACAATTCGCTTGGATCCTTGTCCATTAAATCAGAAACTTATCCAGATTTCATGCTAATCCTTCATTCCAAAATATCATCAGTACAAATTATATCGATGAAAAGAAGAAAAAATATTTGTCATATTAAATAGAGAACTACTTAAATTCCATTTTATCTGGTTATTATGTTAATTTCACTTTAAAACCTCTTTCAAAATTGCAACTCCTGATTCTGACTTTGATTCCGATGAATTAATAGACACAAATTCCTCCAGGCTCAAGTCCCGATTCGATGCGTTTTTTCCTATCACAATAGTTAGAACCTAATATTTGAAATTTTTATACCAGGTGCTGAGGGTTTCAGATATATCTAACAGATTGAATGTAGACTGACATATCTCGAAATACATTTTGAAGGATAATTTCAGAAAACGATGATCGATATTAGAACGAATTATGCAATGTTTATAAGCTCATTTGCAACCGTTTTTAGTGTATTTGAGTATATTTAAAATGATAAAATACCCGAGATTCAATGTAGACTGACATGTCCATCTTGGTTCCTGAAGAATAATATATATTTACCCTCATCCGAGAGGTTGATAGGAAGGAAGATTCCCTTTTATCACTGTATAGCCATGTAATGGATTCCTCAAATATGCTGACATGCCGAGAAAAAAAAGAAAGACTAGTTAGCAAAAGCGGAGTAATAACGATGTTGCGAATTTCGAAGATCCCATCATGAGGCGTGGGAGTACGCACGTCTGGCGGTTAAATCTGCCCCTGAAAATAATCTCGATGTTAATATTGTTGTAGGCAATTCTTGATTTGATTTCTAGTAAACCTAATTAAAAAGCGGGTTCTGCATGAACTTAAAATATTGTATTTAGACATAGCTAATACTTAATACATAATTTCCTCTCGCTTGGAGCTCTTGAGCGTCAACCAATATTCTTGCAGCAAATCGATTCATCTAAAGTTTAGATTTGAAGTTTCCATTTTTTCTGATACACTTTTGATGTGATTTCTAGTAAACCTAAGTAAAAAGAGGGTTCTGTGCGATCTCAAAATAACTATTTGGGTACATCGTGTAACGAATTTCCCAGCTCTGTGGGCATTTTGCTTTTAACTAAACTTAATTTAAATTTCTCTTATAGAAAGTCCCTAGCTCAGATGTAGAAGGATTTGTGGTGGCAAGAAAACGTCATGACACGGAATTTAGAAATAAGAAAGAGTAGTGTACTTGGACTTAAGATGCATGAGAATCTTAACTAGTCCTGGGTGTGATTTCAACAAGATGTTATCATAATTTCCTCATCTTACTATGAAGATGTTGGACATCATTGCCTGATCTTCCGCAACAATTTCTGTCTTGGAGTACTTCTTATTCCTTCCCAGATCGATCTCACCACTGCATCCTGGTGCTTTCATGTACTTCCTATGTGCAAGAACCATGATGGAGTAAGTCAGCTTAGGATCAAAACCCTGATAAGCCATAACATCCGCATAGGTTTCTAATTCTTCAAAGAAGGTTAAATCGCCTCCTTGAAGGAAAGCCCTTCCCAAGTCTGTGACCTCTTCGACTTTGAGTTCTATAGCAGAGGCAAATTCCTTTAGTGTCCTTAAAGTCAGTAGGGACATCTGTGAGAGCATTATCAATTTCCGCTCGTTACAGTCTGTTCACTGACGTATCCGGTTTGGGAGCCATTATAATCTTCTAGCTGGTTCTTGTACCTTTCTAGACTCCAAGAGTATCGTTTATTAAAGCTGATCTCAGATGCTGAGGGCTCAAGTCTTATTCCTGATTCAGAGATTTCTTTTTTGACACTTTTCTCTAATGAAGGCCCCGATTATCGCAATTTCAATTTTCTTTATTTTCAACATAGGTATGGCCGTCTTTGTGCCAAATAATCAATAAGAAAGAGTATAAATGTCAATTTATTTTTCGGCTGGACAAAAGTGATTAATTTACATTTTGAAAGATACTGTGGTCGTTAATAATTACATGGTTACCTGAGGGGCATGATCCCAAAGTCTCGTGGCACTAAAAATTGCTTAAAAGGAAAACTAAATTCACGAAGATGCTCAAAATTAACAAACCAATTTCCTCTTACTTGTTTTAAATCGTAAGTGATCATCGATATGCAACATTATTGATTATACCTTGTTACATATTGTCTTAATACTTTATACGTAACAATCTTTTCAACAAGACTGAATTTGTTCTTCTCCGAATCCTGCGAGGTATCTTCACACGTACAATATCTGGGCTTGACTGAAATGTGATCCGATTAGCAAGCCATCACGCGATAATTTCTGTATATTCATACAGCTTTCGGATTCCGATTTTCCGTTTATAAGATTTTAATTGCTCGACTTGAATCGTATCATTCTTCTGACATCCCAAATATTCCTTCCTTTTTTTTGTTTGTCGATGGAATGACGGTTTTTGATCTACTATGTTTATTGAAAAACGAGCTTTCGCCCAACGACGTTGAGCCTCATCAGGAATACATAGCAGGAAGGACAATTGTTACGATTAGTTGAACATTTACAATTTTTTAGAGTTTCAGTTTTAAAAGATCAAACGATCCGAAGTTTGGAGTTGATAATATAATAAACTTAACATTTGTTATGTAAAATGAGTCCTTCCTTTTGTTCCCAGTTCCATTTTCTATTAAAGAGTGTAAAGTAATTTACGTGCAATCGTCGAGCTCATATAAACGAGCGCCTGAGTATACTCTCAGCCATTCACGCAATAACACGAGATTTCCAAGCTGGTTTAGTTGATTTCAGGAAATAAATCACTGAATATAATATTCGTAATTTGATTTCCAGTAAACCAAATTTGAAAATGCCTAAAATCAGGCGGTTATCAACGAATGCGCACAATAAACAAGAAAAAATAAAATGTGCAGAGGCATTAGGCTATTTCACAATAATTACCTGCGCTACCGTTGATAACTACAATGCCATACCAAGCAAGAAAATGATATTTGTGTTGTGAAAACCGAAAAGCAGGAGAACCTAAATTTTTTCGGATGAAAGTCAACGATCAACGTGTTTTTCTATAATTTTTTCGCAAAGTTAGTGATTGTGAAATAACCTAATATTACTTTTGAGGTTGAGGCATACCGTTCCTGCTATATTAGTTTTTGGGGTGAATGTGTTTAGAAATTATTATATTTTTAATATACCCACTTATGAACCTCACGATGAAAAAGAATTTGCTTTACACTTTGAACCCAAAATGATATACGAAATATTTTTTACAGGAAAAGATTGATTTATTAATTCTTAAATAATGAATTATATTTAAAGTATGAACAGAAAAAAACATGACATGTTGGAAAACATATATTTATTCAAATATACATCATGACCTGCTTTGACCTTTTAAATTGCGGATAGACAAATTTAAATTGTATTTTTGTCCGCTTTATACCAAATCAAATATGAGTCAGTGGCTTATACTATTTTTTTGTATTAATTTTTCATATTTAGGCAACGCCATAGAATGTCATGTTTGTAATAACCAAGTGGGAAATATTCATAACTATTTAAATACAATTAAGACATGTGAACATGGAAAAGATGTATACTACAAAAATGCATCATATTGTTATATTTTAATGTCAAAATATAATTATATATGATGAATAAATATGTCTTCTAACATGTCATGCTTTTTTCTATTTATGCACATAATATGATAAATATTAATAATTTATCAATTATATTATTCTTAATAAAAACTTCATAAATTATATTTAGTCAAGTAAATACAGTGAACGTAAAAGATCTTTAACGTCCGAGAAACCAATATAGGAAAAAAATAAAGCAATAAAATTGTTGTTCAACTCTATCGGACCAGTTTATTTGGTGTTAAAAATTCCAACGTTTCAGAAACACACACTGTTTTCATTTTCAGGGGAATCTGTTTACAAGAATAGTGGATTAGTTACGAAATGTCAGAGACAATGCAGTCAGTAAATGCACTGAATTATTCAAAAATGGATTTAGCTCAGTCGTTGGATTATAGAAGGTTCACTGTCTTGTTGACTCGGTCCTTTCCTCTATCTTTTGTGAATTTTTTGGTTTGCACTGTAGCGGTTTTTATAGCTGTAAAAAATATGTTTGTAACATTTATTGAAAAGTCAGCATGCTTTCAATCATTATTATTCATTTCTATTATATAAATTAATACAATTTTATGATCACAGGAGCGTGGATTTTTACCGTTGTTTTAGAAGTCATCTTCTTTTCAGCATACGTGCCGCAGATTCAAATGATGCGTTTGTTTTCTTTTTTTTTTTCTACGAAAATATTTTTTTCGATAAAAGTCTTTCTTACGTTTCTAGAAAAATACTCGGTTCCCTTGTATTTATGATTTTGTACAGACAAAAGGAAATTTTCTGATGCATGGTCTACACACGTGAATATGAATGTCGTCGAAGAAATATGAACGGTTCCCTTTCATGTGCCAATACTTTTCTTTGGAAATGACATAGGCACAATGGTCTTTTATGTAAGGCATGGTTAGCGGATAAATCAAGCACAATTACATACAATAATATATATTTATTTAAAATATCGAACGGATCGTGGTGTAATACTCAAAGCAGCTCAAAGGAGCTTTCTGGTTAAGAGGACGCGGTAGTGGAGACTTTAGTAGCGACATCTCTTTATCAGTGGAATATTTTATATTCTTTTTTGCAACTTTCTTATCTTTAGTTAGGATTTTTTAAAGAATGGTCATTTTAGTGTGGCGTTTTGTAAATTGACCATACCTTTTTTTATATTTTTTTTTAGTTTGTCAGTGGAATGACGGTTATATCTACTAGTCTTTATTTATAGTAATGTTTATTAAAAAAACAAGCTTCCTTTCGATGTCAGGCCTCTTCAGGAATACAGTTCTTGCAATAAAACATTGCTACATAAGAAGTTCAAAATTTTTTTTTTTTACGAAAACATTATTGGAGTTTAGGTTGTTTTCGCTTGATGTTGGTGCTAGAAGCAGCTTTGGCTTCTTTTTTTTTAATCATATCCAATCACTGTCCATCACATTTGATATTTCAGAAAAAGAGACCAAATAAATTAAATATTCATGAATTGTATCTCCAGTAAACTTTAAAAAAGAAAGTTTCTTTTTTCAAGTTAACGTGTCGAAATTCAGAATTCATGAGGGATTCCTTTCTTCAAAAATGTCTTAAGTGAACTTTCATTCCATATAACTGGATTTAATTGTAACAGTCCCAAAATTTGGATAACTAATAAACTTAACTCATATTGTTTCTACTATATAAGTTATTGCAATAAAAAAAATGTTATTCGATTTTTTTTCATAAAAGGATTTTCCTTTTAAAATTTTCCATTCCGGGATTCCTCGAGAGCCCAAACATTTTTGAAATTTTTTTCCTTATTTTAAGATTAAATTGATTCTTGCAAAAAAATGTTTATTTTATCAAATCCATTATTAAATCTTGAACACCAGTAAATTAACTCGTTCTGTTCGTATTATAGCCATTACTGCATAAAAAAATTTGAAGATTTGTTTTCATAAAGTTTACCTCAATTCATTCTTCACTTGATTTCTAGCAATCAAAGCGAAAAAATTATTTTAATTTAATTTCTCACTAATTCGATTTTTAGTAAAGTTTACTTCCTTTAATTTCCTAATTTAATCATTCAAACTGATGCACATGATTTTTAGTACGATGAGTTTTTGAAATTGATACAGATGATTGAAGGATGGTAATCATTTTTTTCGTAGCACTGAACACAATATAAATATTAACAATTTGGAACTAATCAAAATAACCTTAAACGCAGCAGCAATATTTCTTTGTAATTCGTTGTGAATTGTACGTCTTGATATTTTATTAGAATTAGATTTACGTTACTTACCTATTCAATTTTTTTCCGTTTTCGGCCAGATCGAAAAGAAAAACGGATCTGTAGCAGTGTAAATTTCGCGAAGAGAAAAGTGACACATGAAACCAATTGACCGTGTCGTTGCTGGGAAGATAATTGCTTATGGGATAATAGATACTAATAATTTAATTTGATCCTCGTTTTTGCTGGACGTTTGTTAGAATAAATTTGAAAAAAATGTTAATTGTGTTTTTTGTCTACTGGCCTGATTTATTAATTTAAATAGTAATACAGTTCC
>CAKNWW010084231.1:0-11359 GCA_932074435.1 Andricus kollari | reverse complement strand
AATAGTTCAATTTTGAATGATATCATCAAAATTTAAAAATCATCTAAAGCTTAAAATCTGAATTTTCATTATTTCACAACAGAATTTAAAATTAATTGATAACATTAACTCATCTTTGACGAAGCTCTTGAATTGCCACAATATCCAAGTTGCACTTTTAGTTTCGCGATTGAAGCATTTTATGAAAATGAATTAAATCGTCTTTATGTACAAACATAATTTAAAACTAATCGCGCATTATATCGCGTACTGATATTTGTTTCTTTCCAAATTAGGTAAAATGCGACCATACTCTTCTAGAGCAAGTAAAGCGCTGATTTTATGGGAAACACTTGGAAAGTTTCGAATTACATTTTCGCCTATTTCAAAAATCGGCAATTACTCGATGGGTTCTACGAATATTAGGCTATTGTTCCGTTACCGTTAAGAAAGTGACTATCATCGCATTGTGAATAAGCACTAGTCTATCGTTCCGCTACGGATAAGAACTAGTCTAAATTCATTTAGCTAAGTTTTCAGGAGGAAGAAATGAAATTTTGTATTCGTAAATCAAATCAGGAACTAAAAATAAATGAACAAGCTTTGAAAGTAATAATATTTATAGCATGATTTGAATCAATGATTCAAAATAAATCTCTCCTGGATCGTAGCAATGACAAAAATGTGTAGTTTTCAGTTCTTCAGTCTGTGCTGTGTGTCATTTTGGTGCTAATTTCAGAAATAATTTATTAAAAAATTAAGGATATTGTTCCGAAGATGCGCATTGATACGAATATTAATTAATTATCTTTTTGATTACAGTTTTCTGTCTTATGTCAAATGTCTAGATAAAATTTCAAACATAACCTATAAGTCATGTCATTATGGAAAATGCATTTTAGGAACTTTTAGGTATATATGTACTAATAAGACAATATTACAATATTTTCACAATTAATTGCGATTCAGTGAATGAAGTAATAGTATTTGTAATCATCTTGAATTATTTGATAAATTTGCATTTGAAATGCTATTGTATGGACGATAGCCTATTATTCGTCGGAACATTTCCTAAGAATTCAAAACTTCAGCATTTTGTATTACAGTTTGTAACGTAATTTAAGATCCTATAACTTTCAAAACAAGAACTTTGCAAAGATTTTTATTTCCTTTAACACTTGTACGTGTTTACTAAATTTCTTAAAAAATGAAGTTAGACTAATTCTTATCCGTAGCGAAACGATAGACTAATGCTTATTCGTAGTGGGATGATAGTCGCTTTCTTAACGGTAACGGAACAATAGCCTAAAATTCGTAGAACCCATCGTACTAGTCTCGAAAAAAGTCGACGTTTTGGTTTATTGTCATGACTTCCATAATTTGCAAGTGATGATATGGTTCATGTGACGTTTTCAAGAATAATTATAATTTCATTTGCAATATTCAATTTTGAAGCATAATGCCAAAATCGAAAAGTAAGCTACCAGTTGGATCCAATTGTTACTGTGCCATATTTGCATAATGAAGGCG
Organism: Andricus kollari; assembly: GCA_932074435.1. Classification (NCBI taxonomy): domain Eukaryota; kingdom Metazoa; phylum Arthropoda; class Insecta; order Hymenoptera; family Cynipidae; genus Andricus; species Andricus kollari. The sequence goes on along the minus strand of CAKNWW010084231.1, from coordinate 9,850 downwards.
AAGGTAAGTAGATTAATTATAATCAAGATCAAACCTAATCTGAAAATACGTTCAGAATTTCTACTTGATTTTTGGGCACTCAATGTGAAGCATAAAAGACTTTAAACATTCCTATACAAATAACTAATTACAAAAATGTTCCGAATTATACATCAGCGATGAATAAACATATTTTTCGTTTTGAAATAATAATATCGCCAGGAATAAAAAATTAAAAGGTGCCTGTTTTGGGTCGGATCGGATCGTTCATCTGGATGCCCGAGGCTGGCCCTGATTGGGTTGAGCGTTTTATTTCGTACCCGGTGCTAGTAGGATTGCTCAACCGGGGCCACATTCTGCCAGATGTGGACCCGACCGGCGCACAGTGTGGCAAAAAAAGTACCGTGGACCAGGGACGGCAGAAAAGAAATTCTCGGGTCCGGTGAACGCTCTTTTGAGGGGGGGGGGGGGGGTAATAAGACAGTTTTCAAATAATTTGATAATTTCAAATATCTTCTCATAATAAAATATTTATACTTTTATATATAAACTTCAATATTTATATTTATCAACGTATATATCGAACGGACCTCTTTTTCTAACGTGTGGAGATAGAGAGAGTCAACTTGAACTGAACTTTTAAGAAAATAATAGTTATAAAAGTGAAAACAAATTCCTGATCCAATTACATATAAAGTCGTGGGAAAAGGTTCCATTCTACCTGCTCGGCGCTGACCTTTGAGCTACGCGCAGAGCTTACAGTTTTATTTCGGGTGCAGCCCCTTTTCCGAGAATCAATAAACTAAAGAGACAATAAACTAAGTCAAGCTCGCCACAATTTCAGATGACGGTAAAAAGCAGCCAAACATCCCGCCCGCCTTCGTCCGCAGGACGAAAATATAAACTACAGATTAAATGTTAGATATACCCGCCCAGCATGGCTATATTCGCGATGTGACGACGTAGCGTATTAGTGGCCGTTTTTACTGTAGCCACCCTTACAATATTGTCAGGGCCAGGATGGACGTCAATAACTGCGCCACTTGTTCCGATCCTGAAGATGTTGTAGGTATTCCAGTGACTAGCGTTTCCAAAAGTTGTCACGGGCACGTTGAAGAAGTTGGAAACGACTCAGGTGGTTCTCATGTATGTTGGGAATTCCAGCTTTAGGAAGGAGGCTCATATTTCCGCCAATCAAAATATGAGCTGGGGTTAACACCTTTAGGTCATCGAGATCGTTAGTCAACGGGCACAGGGGCCGTGAGTTCAGGCAAGCTTCTATTTCCACCAGCAACGTTGATAGCTCTTCACAAGTGAGTGTATGATCTCCGATCACTCTTTTTAGGTGGTGTTAAGTGGATTTTACACCAGCTTCCCATAGACCGCCACAATGAGGCGAGTCCGGGGGGATGAAACTCCAGTCAGTCCCGTTGTCAGCAAAGCGGCGACACCATGCCACTATGCGGATCAGCCACGTTAGTGTCGAGAACCGTGTCGGTAATTCCGGTTCAGGGATCTGCTCTCGCACGTGCATTATGCGCAAGGCATCCGGCCGATCTGGCCAATCCGCAGCGGGCAATGAGAGCCATTGTGGTCCATGCACCATTTTTCAATACCTTTAAATTCTTCAGGCCTCACCCCGCGAGTGGCGAGATCAGCCGGATTTTCCTTGGAAGAAACATGCCTCCACTCAGCCGAGGGCAGCTCGGTTTGAATGAAGGATACGGGGTTAGCAACAAAGATTTACCAATAGCATGGGTGTTTGCGTAACCACGCGAGAATGTGACAGTTAAGTCTCACAAGCAGAGCAGCCGCGCTCAGTTCGAGTGCTACTTGGCTGTCAGACCAAGCAAAGACAGGTAAATCTTAAAAGAAGGGCAGCTTCTGAATGTGACAGATAAGTCTCACAAGCAGAGCAGCTGCGCTCAGTTCGAGATTCAGGATGCTTATTGTCTTGACAGGGCTCACGTTAGTTTTAGCCATAAGAAGCGACACCCGGTGACGGCCGTCATCAAGCTGGATTCTTAGATAAACCACTGCGGCATATGCGCGAGAAGATGCATCCGAGAAGCCATGAAGCTGACACCGGGAGTCTGGAGAGGTTCCCAAACAGCGATCGATCGAGAGTGTAGGGATGGAGGTCATTGAGTTACTATAATTAGTCCATCGCTCAAGGATCTCCTACCGCAAAGGGGAGTCCCAGTCGTATTTCAGAATCCAGAGATCTTGCATCAAAATCCTTGCAGCAACAGTAACTGGAGCGAGCCAACCCAGTGGATCAAACACTTGGTTGTTTCCGGCTCCCTCTGTCTGCAGCGTACAGAAGGCAGATCAGAATGATTTGCTGCCCATTTATCCAACTCAAAACCAGCACAGTGCAAAATCGCAGCCAATTCATCTCGCTTTAGAATCGCGATATCCAACCTGTGAGCCCCCGCGAAAATATCATCGACATAGGTATTGCGCTGAAGGCAAGAAGCCCCAAGGGGAAAACGCTGCTGCTCATCCTTTGCCAGCTGGCCTAGTGTGCGAATTGCCAAGTATGGGGCACACGCGGTCCCATAAGTGACCGTAGTCAAACAATAATCTACGGGTGGATCCGCAGGGTCAGGAGCCCAAAGAGTTCTCTGTAGATCCTGATCCTCAGTTCGAACGCGGATTTGGCGAAACATCTTTATGATATCAGCTGTAAAAACAAAGCGATATCTGCACCAATTCAAAAGTATTAGAGAGATATCGCCCTGAAGAGCAGGCCCCGACATTAAGAATTTATTTGAACATTACTGTTCGGCAGTGCGTCGTGAGGCGTCGAAGACAACACGAAGCTTTAGCTAATGCGGACTGGACTGGATAACAGCATGATGCGGTATATACCACGCTCGTGGATTGCTTATTTGAGAAACGAGAACGCTTTCCATATGCCCCAACTCCTCACAGACTTTCCTAAATTCACGATACGAGTCCGCCAGGCGACTGTCCCAGGCAAAGCGACGATGTGTCGTGGACAGCGAACTCAAGGCCATTCGTCGGGTCTCAGAGAAGGCCATCGGCGGATCCGATTGCAGCGGAAGCTGAATGGTATATCGGCCATCGGGAGCACGGACTTGAGTATCAAGAAACAGCTGCTCACAGGTCTCATCCTCAGGTTTAATTTTGGGACTATTATTCGAAAATTCTTCCAGCATCCAAAAACGCTGCAAAGCCTCCTGCAAGTAATTATCATGGACAGAATGCCCAACCATGAGAGAGGCTCCTGATGGGGGGGGGGGGGGTCCGCCCGCCGTGGCAGGACGGAGTAAGTCGATCCCGAAACAATCCACCCCAAAGCAGTATCCTGGGCAATCAACGGTGAAGGTGGGAAAATGGCGCAAGCCAGGTCGCAGAATCCAACAATATACATCTGACCCCAAGACGACATCGACTGATTTGGGTTTGTAGAAGTGAGGATCCGATAAGCAAATATCATCAAACTGGCTTAAGTCGAGGTCAGTGCTCAGCTGTGAGAGGCGGTTTAATGTAAGGCGAGAAAGGACCAAGGCCTTAGTCTCAAGGTAGAATGAGGGATTATTAATTGAGCGCAGTGACAGATTTACAATAGCACCGGCTGTACTGGCGATTGACGCACCCATTCGCGTTAATGGAATATTTACGCGGTGTTTGCGTAACTGGAGTAATTGTACGGTGGATTCCTTAACAAAGAAGGCCTCAGAGCCTTGATCGAACAGGGCGCGAAAACGGACCTGGGTACCCGTAGAACCTATCAGCATAATCTGGGCTGTCGCGAGAAATACCAGCTGTCATGCGTCAGAAAAACCTGCAGTCAACGCAGATACATTGGTTGAGGGTGCAGGTTGTCTCTTTCCACTTGTGTGGCCAGACACCTCTTCTTTTTTTTGATAGTTCGTTGTCTGCCCAGTGCGAGCGGTTTGTAATGATGAGTGGTGTTTGTCTCATAATGTTCGACACCTATACTTCGATTTGCATCTTTGGAAGTAATGAGACCACAAGCAATTAAAACACAGACATAGGCGGCGCGCCTCATTGCGACGTTCAATAGGGGATTTGGATAAAAAGGCTGAGCAATTTCCGATGTAATGGTCCTCGGAACAGAGTGAACACTTCTGAGCAGATGCGCGGGCATTTCTCACAACTGAACAAGTGCTAGTATGAAATGTATGTTTCGAAGCTTTATTTGATTTGACATCAGATCCTGAACTGTATGCCGAACCTTTATTAGCTTTGGTCTCGGCAGCAATCATACCAAGTGCTTGAGACCGCTGCTCAAGAAGCTCCACGAGATTACTGAATTTTGGGAAACGTTGGATTGGAGAAGGCTCCTCTGCAGGTGCGGCCGCCGTTGCAACAATTTTGCGATCCTTCATGCTAAGATCTGTTTCCCAGAGCCTTCTAGCTTTGGAATCCAAGCGACTCGCTAAAATGTGCACAAGCCAAACGTCCCAATGTTGCACCGGCATACCGTGGTTAGTCAATGCGCGCACAATGCGTTGTGCTTCATCACTAAAGGTTCGCAATTCGACCGCGGATTCGCTTTTAATATGTGGGAGATCCATCAAGGCAGTAAGATGCGTGCTAACTATTATTCGAGGGTTAGAGAATCGAGTCTTCAAGGCCTGCCAAGTGGTTAAGTAATTCGCGTTTGTTGTTGTCACGTCTTTCACTAGATCAGCCGCGGTACCAGTGACAAGCTTTTAAATATTGTAGTTTTGTGACGTTTGCTAATCGCGGGGCATTATGGACAAGGGACATGAAGAGGTCACATAAATCCTCCTAGTCCTCGTATCGGCCTGTAAAGGTTGGTGAGTCTAATTTTGGAAGCTTGGCAAGTCGGAGGTCTGAGTCCAACACGTCGTAATCTGCATGTCTAATTAAATGACCACCAGCGCGCGATGAGGACGCGTCGATACGATTTGACACCCGTAACAGGTCACTCTGAGCGATTTCATGACGCGTTTCCACCTGAGCGAAAACATCATCGGTCATATACGTATATGCAGCTGCTTGTTCATGAACAACAATTTCGGCATGGGTCGCGTGAGCCTCGTCCCAAATTTTATCATGCATACTGAGTCGCCTTTCGATAATATTAAGTGTGAGAGTTTCCCCAAAACGCGCGTGCATCCGGTTGATCTCCGCTGATCGCGAACCCTGCAAGGCTGTTAGTTTTTACAGAGAGACAGGTGCCATTGTTCCACCTTTATTATCTTTACCCACAAAACTAGCTAAAGGTCACAAAAGGATAGAGGGACCAGACTGTTCTCCCAAAAATCGCTTACACGAAAAATGTATGTCAAAAATAAACGAAAATAAACCAACCGGCCTCTTGTGAAATAACCCGGTTATTTGTTTACAAAGTCATCAGAGAATACTCAAATTAAGAACCACCTCCTTCCAATGCATGACTACTGATGGTTACAATGACCGCAAACCGACAATTAATCACCAAAGCCCAACATACTCCACTCTTCACCTGGGGCACCAAATGTTTGAGTAATGATCAGGCACTTAATTGCCAGTGGAGCGTATTGGGGTTCAAATAACCACAACCAAATTTTATTTGCAAAGGAAAAAGTTTATTCTATGGCATAAAAAACCTCCACTTCATGAGTGGAGGAAAAAGCCGAAAAATCAAATAGTGATCACAAAAGTATGTCAAAATTTACCTCATGAGAGAATGCATAATTATTGGCATGACAAGCAGTCCGCCATACCTTAATCCACACAATGACAGAGACACATAATCCAACATGAGACTCGTTATTATCATACACTAATCCACACAATGGCAGGCACACACAATCCAAGATGAGACTCGTTCACACTCGCAAAATGGAACCTCTTACCAAAAAGGGTCAACTTGAACTGAACTTTTAAGAAAATAATAGTTATAAAAGTAAAAACAAATTCCTGATCCAATTACATATAAAGTCGTGGACAATAAACTAAGCCAAGCTCGCCACAATTTCAGATGACGGTAAAAAGCAGCCAAACACTATTCATCCGATTTGAACGTTATTTCAAAAAAAATAAAACGTATTTAAATTTTGCAAAGATTTGTGCAATTAGATTTTTTTTTAATTGTTTAGAAATTTGTTATTTAACAAAAAAATTGACACTTTTTTTTAACTTTTCCCAAGTTCCATTTTGTTTAAGATATTCGCATTGATCAAAGAAGATCTTAAAACAGTGTTACAGCTACATGGGAATAATTTCCAGTTGGTTAGGATAATTAAAAAAAAATTATTATTGTGTTATAAACAAATTAATGAAGAAAAGTCATTTTTTGGGATTTTCAATGTTTAGCTCATTGAAATTAACAGATTTTGTATAAAATGTGAGATAAATGGATGTTTCATTACCATTAATTAAGAATAGATGCTTTTTGGTCATTTTTTAAACAATTTTTATAAACAAATTCACAGTTTCACGACTTTTTATGAATAGGCTCAATTTGTGTTTACGGGATCAACCAGGTATGTCTTCCCGATGACTCTTTACTATGATAATTTGCAAATTTACAAAAACTATTCATTTTTGAAACAATTTTTATGAACAAATTCATAGTTTGGCGATTTTTCAACGAATAAACCTAATTTTTGTTTACGAAAGCAGCTAGGGATGTATTTCAAATGACTTCTTGCTATGATACTTTGCAAATTGACAACAAATATTCATTATTTAGACCATTTTTATAAGCAAATTCGCAGTTACAATGAATGATCTCAATTTTTGTATGCGGAATAAACTAAGAATGTTTTTCTGATGCCTCCTTGCTATGATACTTAGAAAATTGACAACAATTATTTCTTATTTAAACAATTGTTATAAAAAAATGAATTTTGTGTCAATTTTTTGCCGATTGACAACATCCAGGATTACGCCTAGCTGAGTGTGAATTTCATTATGGATGTACACCTTGCTTTCATTTATTATCTTTTTATGACCATCCCTTCTGCAGGCTCACTGTCTAAATGGTAAACGATACGCAATATGAAGTGCACATTCCAAAAATCGAATCCACGCACGCAGCGTCTGAAGTCCGTATTGAAATGAACCCACATTTTCTTCTCTCATTCTTACTGTATGAAGCTGGTTCATTTCCTTAGAGTTCGCTCCATAAACAGTACAGCTAGACTAAGCAGTAGTTTTGGTGACGGCTTGGCAGACTTTTCAATTAATCATTATGCAAATCAATTCATACTCCACATAATATGTTCTGCCATTCACCTCAACTTTAATTGAATATTTCGAAGTTCAGTAAGAATTTTATCGGTCGTTTCTGCTACATACTGGAATGATATTGGGAGACAAGTTTTAGACGAAGAAAATCGAGGGTTCTGCCAGATTGGTGTTTGCAAAGGTTCGTTTATATCCTTAAGGCAAAGAGGAACCATCAATACCAAGAAAATACTTGAAGTTTTACGTTCTGCACGATTTTTCGATTTGCGTTGGTCAGGATTTATTCCAGAAGTGCCATCACAACAGTATTTTATTGTCAGTTTCAACTTCTTGGCATTTTCAGGCGGTACAACAGTTTCAACTTTGAACAATCTCTTTGTCGTATGGTCCAGAAGTTCTTGTAATTGGATAGTAGCACCCGCCTCATTGATTGCAATTGCTGAAGTTGAAGGATAGCATTCATTTTTGGCATCTGTAATGTGCTTATAAGGTGGAAGAATGTCACAAATTTTTGGTTGTAAATGTATTCTCAGAAGTTCATATTTATTCTTAGTTAATTTCAAGTGCATAAAAAGGGCAAGTGCTTCATCGTCAGTGAAATGTATCGGTAGTACACATGTGGCCTGTGATGCACCAGATTCCATATTCGCAGCGTCTACACTTGATAAACCTTTCTTGATTATGTCAGCCACGGTAGCCTTATCTACAGTTTGCAAACTTTCGAGCAAATCAACGTTAGTTTCAGGATCAAAATTTTGTAATGCGTCAATTCTCCTTTTCCTTGTTTTTCCTGAGCATTCCTGAAGACTCTTAGCCTTTCGAGATTTCGAAGTCGAAGCTTCTTAAACGGAAAACACAGCATCCACCCATGAGTTATTGTCATGCAGAAACTTATCCTTATCAGAAAAAGAAGCCTTCAATCTCTTATTGAAAGCAGGTATAAAATATTGAATTAGTCTCATTCGCATTAACTCTAGAAAATTTTGTGGAAAAAAATACTTTTCTTTTCAAGAATTGAACAAGACGCCTGCATCTTTAGAATTCGTTACTAAAAAGATATCTGACAATTCCCTGTGTTTTAACTTCAAAATATTCAATCACTACTGGAAGTTAAAAAAAAATTTCAACCACAGTACTTAATAAGTACGGGCCATAACGAAATTTCTGCACATAATCATGCGATAAATGCGTTTTGACAACAGCAATGATGACTAGTGATCGCAATACAGAACTATCTAATCAGAAATGTCCTTTTTTTCAAATTTTAATAAGAAAAGTTTAAAAGTAGTTGAAGCTTAACCTCAAAGCATATTTGTTACATTTTTAATATTTAATGTTTTCAATTTCAACAAGTATTTGTAAAAAAATTCAAAAGTACAGAAAATATACAAAAAAAAATCCCTCAGAAATTAACGCTCGGAGCGTACACCTATTTTTTTGATTACAAAAAACACTCTGGCTCAATGTGGTGACCCTACACAATTTTAGATAATCTACCATTTTACAATTATACTCATCCAATCAACTTGAAAACATTCTCGGATATTCTTTAAACAATTTAGAATAAAATTGTGTAGTTTAAATGTGTCTTTGAAAGTATTTACACACCGAAAAAAATGTATAAACAAATTTTTTTTTGTTACAAAAAACAAAATTTTCTACAAAATTGCAATTTTTTCAATTTTGTTGGTCAGAGTGATCCATAATGTGCTTCGAAGATTAAGGAAACTACCACCAGGTATTAAGGAAATGATACCGTTTATGAACTATGTAAAAATTAATTTTCGATCTCTTTATGTAATCTAATGCAAATGTTTCATGCGTTCCGAGTACAATGATTTCATTTAGGGTAGGGTAGTGCAGGATGGGCTTAGGGAGCAAGATGAGCCACTCAATTCTCTCCTAGGCTATCGTTTATTTTGTAACTATTCTTTATACTAATACCAGGAAAAACGTTATCAAACTTATTTCAAAACAATTTTCGCTTAATGCTAAATAAATTGGGAAAAAACGAAAATAAAAAAGTTAAGACCTGTATTCTGCTAATTTTGTATTTGTTTAAAAAGTCCAAGTATCACACAAAATAACATATTAGATATTTTTCCAGTGGTTATTTCGATAACTTATTTATCAAACCTTAGGTTATCAACATATTTATATATAAGTGTAAAACAGAAATATGTGAAATTTTGATCTTACCTAAAAGTGCCATAAGGGGCGGAATGGACCACCTCTTCCTGTGCATTAACATAACCTCTTAGTGCAGCAGCCAGTAGGTTAGGATGCAATGTTTTATTATATCAGTTTGTGCAGTGTGTTGATTATGGCGCAAACGTATAAAAAACTAATTTTTTCGACAAAAATGCTCGGAAAAGTATAAAAACTGCAATGTTATAGATCTGTATTAGAAAATAATATGAGTTGCTGGCACCCAGAAGAGAGCACTGTTTTTCTGGTATATTCCCTAGCGAACCGAATGAACAGAACGGATACGCTACAGCGTATCCTTACAGTATCCACATCGTATCCTCTCCGTATCATGCAAGAAAACTCATTAAAAAAGGAAGATGAACGTTTAACTTGTTAGAATTCGGATTCTGCGTGAAATTTTGCGTTAGAAGGTCACGGAGTAATTGCAATAGTTTTTCTTGCAACGATAAAAACTTTAAAAAAT
>CAKNWW010084177.1:0-10715 GCA_932074435.1 Andricus kollari | reverse complement strand
ATTCAAGATTTTCTCAAATTTTCTACCTCAACTTCAACTTTTAGCGCGACCTAGGGAAATGTTTTCAAAAATCTCAAAATTATACGACATCTAGCCTGAAATCTGATCTTTAATTTAAGCCAAGAAAACTCAAAAAATCTTCATGGGTACCCGATATATGATTGAAAATGTTCAATCGTATCTGAGCTAAATTACTCACAATTGACACCATTACTGTACAATTAAAGATGTAAAAGATAAGATTTCAGGCTCGATGTAGTGTAATTTTGAGGTTTTTGAAAAAAAATTTCTAGGTCGTGCTAAAAGTTGAAGTTGAGGTAGAAAATTTGAGAAAATCTTGAATTTTATTTTTAAACTTCTCACGTGCTGTATTATTTTCAGAAGGTCAAACAAATGTTTGTTGGATACCACTAGACGTGGAATTTCATAAGCTTTCTAACGGTTTTTAAAAAAATGCCTTATCTCTTTTTTTCAACGAAATATAGTGGTTCGAAGTCAGCAGTGATTTTTAATAGCGCTCACAAGAGTCGTGCGCACAATTTCCGACGGTAGTGTATTTTTGAACAAGGCAAGTAATATTTTAGTGACATTTTTCTGAAATATTTTTGCAAAGTTTCTTTAAATTATTTTTAAAAATGAGAAATAATATTTTACTGAAATGTTTCTGCAATATTTCATATTTACTTCAGAAAACCTTTCATAAAAATAATTTAAAAGCGTCTTTAAAACCTTTGTGCGAACATTAATAAAATGTTTCATTGTAAAATTAGCAAAATCTTTTATAAATGATTTCATGCAATGTTTATCCAATTTTTTTACAATATTTCTTAAAAATATTTTTGAACAAGCCAAGTAATATTTTAGTGCAATGTTCCTGCAATATTTCTGCAAAGTTTCTTTAAATTATTTTTAAACATGACAAGTAATATTTTAGTGAAATGTTTCTGCAAAATTTTAGATTTACTTCAGGAAACATTTCATAGAAATAATTTTAAAACGTCCTTAAAACCTGTGTGCAACATTATCAAAAGGTTTCATTGTAACATTTTCAAAATCTTTCATAAATGATTTCGTGCAATATTTATGGAATTTTTTTACAATATTTCTTGAAAATATTTTTGAACAAGCCAAGTAATATGTTAGTGCAATGTTTCTGCAATATTTCTGCAATGTTTCTTTAAATTATTTTTAAACATGACAAATAATATTTTAGTGAAATATTTCTGCAATATTTTAGATTCACTTCAGAAAACATTTCATAGAAATAATTTTAAAACGTCTTTGAAAACTGTGTGCAACATTATTGAAAGGTTTCATTGTAATATTTCTTTTAAATTTTTACTGCAACATTTCATGCCGTGTGGGTTATTAACTATATTAAATATAAAATTGTACTTTGTGAATTTTAAATTAAGTTGACCCGAGAGTTGACTAAGAAATTAATTTTTTTCAAAAAATTGTTCACATAGATGTTGTGTGATATTTTTTCATTTACGGAGCCGTCCATAAATCTTGTGACGCTGGAAGAGGGGGGTAAATCGAATTAAATTGCACATTTTTTTATTTGTCGTCAAGTTATTATATCAAGTACGATGCAAATTTTTTAAAAAAAATTTGTTCTTAATTTTTTTTCATTTGAATATTATAAATAATAATATTAAAATTAATTTTTTCCCCTTTCCAATAGGAACGGTGGGGGTACGACAATTCATCACATGACACTTCGGGGAGGTCTTCACATCGTCAGGGTCTGTCACGATATGGGGGGGGGGGGGTAATTTTGACAATTATTAGTGTCACGAGATTTGTGGACGGCCCCAACGCAGCATCTATTTTTGTCAAACTATTATGTCTAACATTTAAAAAAATAATAATAATAATTTTATCAATTTATTTCTGGTTATATAATATATACAGTTTTTTATAGTTGTCCAAATAAAGGAATCGGTCAGTATAAATGTGTTAATAGAGCATTAAATCTTACTTATCCGTATACGAATAACACCTACTCATTGTAATAATCATTTTATCATTGATGATAAACTGATGAAGGTGTGGATTAAATGATTTGAAGCATTCATGTGATATTTTCTCTAGAGTTTCTAAGATGCAGTCCAAAATTTCTCCACAATGACCACATTTCATATACTGTGAATAGAAAATGCTTATATTTCATGGCCATTTTAGATACGATTTGTTGATATGAGAACACATTTCTATCCTATATGTTCAATAAAAGTCGAAGTCCGTTGAAATCTCTAAGTTTCTTCTTATTATTACATTTATGCTACACACCTTCTACTATTATAATTCTGTACATTTTGAATCGTTTCCTCAGTTTATGTATATCTATCAACGAACATTACCCACATGACCCTACTCGCATGCACACACATACAAACCAATTTTTATTGTGGAGTGAAAGACCTAGCTGAATATTCATATCAGCGTAGCATCCCTGAGATATGTTCAGTTAATTTAATGACAAATTTCTTAGATTGTTTAGTCTTTTCAAAGATAATTCAACAATATATACTATATTTATTATATATGCAAATTTGTATACTCACTGGAGCAGAAAGAACTAAATCCTCTTTTTTATTCGTTTTCGCTTGTGTTTCACTCTTTTTATAAACAACGACCTTCTTTGGTTCCACAGATTCAGTTGGGCGACTTGTAGATATATTTAAACTGAGAGATGGTGCATTATTTTGACGACTGTCGCCATGAGGTACCTTTTTCAGCTTCCCCAATTTTTCGGGACGACTTGACGCAGCCTATTCAAAAATATTTTTTCTAGGATTCGTGATCGAAAAATGTCAGAGGGGGGGGGGGGGGGCTTGTCTTAAACAATACAATTATTAAAAAAAACTCTACGAAATATTAACTAAAAAAAATTTGTTAAACGATTTCAATTACAAGCGCTAATTATTACGGGGCCCGTCAAATCGGTTAAAATTAATCTGGGCCCCGGACTTTTAATATTTTAATGGAAAAAATAAGTACTCCTTATTAACTTTTTTTAAATCAAAGTTTAGACACTTCATAAGGAATGCTTAAGGAATTATTTGTACCCAATAAATTTTAATTTTGACTCCTCCAATCCCCTTGTATTGTGTCCAGAAAATATCTGAAAAAATGCCCCAAAAAATACAAAATAGCAGTTTTATGTGAAATTCATGCAAAATTTTTTTAACTTCCATTTTTTATTCGATAAGTGGCAAGTTTCCAAGTATTTAAAAAATTATTTAATCAAATATTATTTGTTTAAACCATCCCCCCCCCCCCCCCCAGTGTACCGTGAAAAGTTACTGTTTTTTGGGATAAATGATATAGTTGATGAATGTGAAAAATAATATTTGCTGTTGAACATATTTTCCAATTGTTTAATTAACCTATATTTGTATAATTTTTTGAATGAATGAATGATACTATTAATAAATTTTGAGAATAATATATATTTTTTCTGCAAATGTTCAATTATTGAAACCATTTTCAATTTATGAAATAATTATTTCCGTGTAAATACTGAAAAGTTATTATTTTCTGCAATTAATGAGGCAATTAATTATATAATTAATTAATTGAGAATTAAAGTCACTTTGCATTTATTCAAACAATTAAAATCACTTGCTCCTTTTCATAGAAAAGATGGACAAAATTCTTTTTTTTTTTAATATGTTATACTGTGTTGCTTATCAATTAGTATTATCTTATATCAATTAAATCGATCTGAAAAATAACTATTCACAACGTAGCTAAACAAAAATTTAAAACAAATAATCATTATTTAAAAAATGAGAAATTAGTTCTGGGATAAGAAAATACTGAATAATAAGCGAAAATGTGTAACAGATTTGAAAACACTAAATTTTTCTCCACCTTTCCTGTGAAGGCGCGCAAGTGAATGATTATTATTATTATGAACAAATAAGGAAGCTTATTTTTCTCAGGCTTAAGATAGATATAGCCCAACATGTCAAAGGCATTTTTGTTCGAGTTGGATTTTTTAATTTTCTGCAAGAAGCCATCCCGGTATATGTTATCAGTCTCGGATACATTTTTGTACTGCAATCAAGTGATCTGATAAGAGCAGTGTCAGTGTACCTAATTTAACATATTGGGCAAAGTCTGGTATATTTACCCAATCATCCACGCGTTGGGTTACAGCCAAGTTTGGCCATTGTTCAACCAATAAGCTCAATTTTTTTACGGAATCGATTAAAAATGTCTTTCCCATAACTATTTGCTACGATACTTTGTAAACTCACAAGAATTATTATTTATTTAAACAATTTTCATACACAAATTTAGAGTTTAGGTATTTCCGAACGGGTAGAATTAATTTTTGTTTACGAAATGGACTAAGTATGTCTTTTCGATGATTCTTTGCCATGACATTTTTGAAATTGACAACAATTATTAATTATTTAAACAATATTCATAAACAAATTCAGTGTTTTAATATGTTTCAATGAATACGCTCAATTTTTATTTACGGAATTATAAGTTAATATATCTTTCCGATCAATCTTTCCTATATGATACTTTTGTTCTTCCTGAAAATTGTTTAAATAATTCATAATTCTTATACATTTTCAACGTATCGTAGGTAAAGATTCAGCGGAAACAAATTCTTAGTTGATTTCGTACAAAAATTAATCGTATAGTTTGAAAAATAGCCAAACTCTGAATTTGTTCATGAAAATTGTTGAAATCATTAATTAAAGCATGTTCTGCAACAATGCATTATGCGCCACTTATCATAAGGATGATCTAATATGTGAATATAGATACAAAATGATCCTAATGGCAAGGGACGTATAATGCACTGTTGTAGATCACGTTTCAATTCTTGTAAATTTGAAAAATGTCATAATGAAGAATCATTGGAAAGACATTCTTAGTCATTTTGTTTAAAAAATTGAGCCTATTCGTTAAAAAATAGACAAACTCTGAATTTCTGTATAAAAATTTTTCATGTAATTAATAATTGTTATAAATGTTGAAAGTATCGTAGACAAGAGTAATCGGAAGGAGATTTTTGGTTTACTCCGTAAAAAAATTGAGCCTATTCGTTGAAAAATAGTTAAACTCTGAATTTGATTATGAACATTTTGAAAATAATTGCCAGATAGCATCTATTTTTAATTAATCGTAATGAGACATTAGTTTCTCCCACATATTTTAGAAAAACTCTAGATTTCCATGAGCTAAACAGTACCAATCTCGAAAATAACTTTTCTTCATTAATTTCTTTATCATATAATAAAACTATTTTTAAAAATTATTCTCTCTTACTAGAAATTATTTCTGGATAGTTTTAGCACAGTTATAGGACCTTTTTCGATCAATCTGAAAACCTCAAAAAAATGGTACACCTCAAAAGTTAATAAAAAAATTTCAACTTTCTTGTAAACAAAAGGATCCAAATGACGAACTTTTCCGATTCCAATTATATTTTACTTGCCTATAGAAACGTTTAAATTTGGAAGGAGTTTAATATCAAGAAAATTTAGCTCAATATTCAATTTAATACTCAATACTTCTTAACATTTATAGACAAATGACATGTCGTTGGAACCGGAAAAATACCTAGATTCTAAATATATTACATTTAAATCGCTGATTGAAAATTAAGAATTTTTTTAATTTAAAATTTTTGCCCCATTTTCCAATTGTCGAGTCTAGGCTATTTTGAAACAAATTTTGACGTTTTCCCCAGTGTGCGGCCCAACCGTAGATATGGAAAAAAGATTGTTTATAAAAAGTACCAGGCACGTTCATTATAAAAATTCATATGTCTACTAAAAATTTTGAAGGAGAAAAATTGCTGTTGATATTTTGTTCCAGCAAAGGGCCTTTTTTCGTCCAATTATACTGGGCTATAATAATTCAGCAAATTATACAAAAATCCCTACACTCACCGGAGCAGACACTGATGCCATCTCTTTTTTCTTGTTTAGGTTTTTTCCTTCCAAAGCTTTGCTACCTGATTGTGTACCTATCTCCACTTTCTTCACCAGGCATTGAGTGTGTGGGAACAGTGCTGACTGTGTTTAAATAAAGCCAAAATTTATTTTAAAATAGGAAAGAGATAAATGAAGCTACACTATTAAGAAAACAACATAAGTCTACATGACGAAAGTAACATACTGATATCTACGAGATAAATGAAGTTCTCCATCCAAGCGAATTGGTTTTTCGAGGCATCATATATGCTCGCAAAACAAGGGTGGGTATCCACTGGTATTCTTAGATCGACCAATTCTTCACAGTAGTAGCATTTGGTTGCCTATAAAAATATAAAATGTCATTATCAAAAAAATAAGTAAAAGAAAATTATGTTTTATTAATAAACTTTCATCACTTCCAAATCAATAATGAATTTAAAAAAGTAATAAGTTTCTATATACAAATATATTAAATTGTAAATCGAATTTCAAATACGGTGGACTAATAAAAACTGCTTTCCAGTAAATAAACTAAAAATTCCTATACTCACTGAAGTGATCACTGCTGCGATTTCTTTTTTCTTCGTCATTGGCTGTAATAATATAAAGTTCATAGGTGAATTATAAAATGAGATATACAAGAGTAATTAGTTTCTGCATAATTGCATTTTTAGAGCCAATAAAAGTTACTGGAGCACATGGCGTAGATTATACATTATAAATAATATAGACTAATAAAAAGAGCTTATCAAGTACAAAAAATATGTGAAATTAGTCTACAAAATATCGCAACAAATTCAGCAATTATGATACCATCCATATTATACCTTTTCAATTTTTCATGAAATTATATTATTTTTGTATTCTTATTAAATTTTGCGAAAGCTGGATATTTTTTTGTTGGTTATAGTCTACTCCTTACAGCTTTAAAATATTCAGAACACGCTATATACTTATTTTCTTCACAAAAATTATCAGCAAACTAATCTCATTCTTTAGCATTAAATGTCCATACTTGCCACAC
The DNA here is from genome assembly GCA_932074435.1 of Andricus kollari. Lineage (NCBI taxonomy): Eukaryota > Metazoa > Arthropoda > Insecta > Hymenoptera > Cynipidae > Andricus > Andricus kollari. The sequence goes on along the minus strand of CAKNWW010084177.1, from coordinate 3,737 downwards.
ATTGCTTCCAGTCATTAGTACTTATTTTAGAATCTAATTTCTGTTAGTGCTTGTCAAGTTATTACTATAATAATCAACAAGTGTTCTCAGCTGTTTGCAGCAATACATTCTGATCGCAGCATGAAGTTGGTTGACAGAGATGCTTTTGTTTTTTATACCTGTATTTTTCTAATTAGTTCGTTTTATTATTTAAATTTTAGAAGCACATAAATGTAACAAGAAAATAATAATTTTTAATTAATAATATATGAAATTGTTTGGATAAATTTTAAATGTTTGTAATTATCCAATAAAATGAAATTAATAATTGGAAATTAAAAATTTAATCTTCTTGAGTTGAAATATAGGTTCTCTGTTGATGCTCCATAGTCCTCGATAAATCCTATTTTGGTTCTCTTTAGTCCTCAACACCCTTGTTTAGTTCTCTTAGGTCCTATTTAGTACTCCTTTGATCCTCTTTGGTCTCTTTTCAATTTTCGTAGAATTGTCTAACAATAAGTCCTCATTCAGGTCTCTTAGGTCCTACTGAGTCTTCTTTTAATCCTCTTTTAGTCTCATTGAATTTTTGTAAAATTTTCCAAGTCCTCATTTAAACCTCTATTTTCTCTCTGTATTAGTCTCACGATGTAAAAATATTAATGAAAATTAATAGCATTTATTATTCACTTTTTATAAATATTTAATAATGACATGGAGATTGATTATCTACGCTGAAAAAAATGGTTATTTGTGACAAGAAGCTCTTTATTAGTAGAGATGGTATTAGCTGCGACAACAAGTCGCCGTTAGTAATCCTACGTAGGTTATATTAGTAACGATAGTAATTCTAGTCACAACAAATGAAGTAGTCACATTTACCACCAATTTATTTTCCAAGAAATAAAAGTAGTAAACGTTACAAGTTTTCCTTCTCGGCGAAATTGGCAGAACTAAAACCTGAGCAGTGCTGCCAAAATTCGCACCGAAATATCGCGTCATGTTCTCGATCGTCGCCATTTTCATCTTAACCTTTTTGTGCATTGTGCAGTAGTGAATACCATGAAGACTATCGGATCGATCTAAATTTTATAATAGACTTACTGCACTTTTAAATATTCAAATTATAGTACTTTTTCATTAACATCCAAATGGTCATGTGGGTGAATTTTGACATGACGTCTTATCAGGATCTGGTCTCTATAGGAAGTGTTGAGGACGCTCTTGTGTCCACTTATTAGAATTATAGTGAAATCTACTATAATTTCAATATTGAGAAGTACTAACTTCGCAATAGCCTACGAGCCATTATTTTCTAATTTGATTAGTGAGGACTACTAATTTAAATAGAGAAACTCACTAATTTTAATAGTAAGGACTACTATTTTAAATAGTAAAACTTACTAATTGTAATAGTGAGGATTACTATTTTAAGTAGTGAGATCAACTAGTTTATTTATAAGACAAACTAATTTAATAGTAAGACTTACTAATTAAAGTGGTAAGGCTTACTACCCAAAAATAGTATGTACCATCGAAAGTTGTCGCGACAACAGCTAAAGTAGTAAGGACAACTACTACCAATCTTGCGAATAAAAGTAGTAGCCCCAACTATTAAATAGCAGCGGCATATACTACAAACTAAAGTAGTTGGTCCTACTACTTTATTAGTTGGCCCAACCAACTATTTTTTTCAGTGTACTTTCTAACAAATTATATAAAATTAGTGAATACTAGTAGTTCTCTGATTTTATATTAATTATAATACAATTTAAATGTGCAAGGATATTAATGAAACTCCAATCCAGATATTAAAGTGCTATTATTTTTATTCAAGCTCTTTTTCGTTTATGGGTAATCCAATGTACACACAATTATCTACTTCCATGTATAATATACAAAGTGACGTAATATTTCGAATTAGAATGGTAATCTTTTTTTATTTCTTTAAATTATTTTTACTAATTTATGCTTTTAAAATGTTGTATATCAATTAAAATGTATATGCAAATTTTAATAATAATTGTATTATCAATAATAAATAAAAAGTTTTTACTTTTTAACATTTCAAATAAGCGCGCGAACAGCAGCTGAATTCTGCTAATCTGCTAATCAACACACTTTATTACCTACCTGTCCCATGACCGTACATTTTACGGTTTACAGATTGGGACAATTAGGCGGCTGCCAATAAAACACCGTTTTAAGAAAAAACAAAAAACAATTCATACAAGAAAAGGCATTTGTATTGGCTGGCCTCTACTCCGCACTTCGCTAATATGCACCATGGGATAGATCCGTTTCTAGGTATGCAGATTACAGATTAGCGGAGTAGAAAAATTTTCTTTGTGCTATTTAGTAGGAAAAAGGTTACAAGAAAAACTGAAAAAAGAAAGAAGGAAAGTTTATGTCCGTAAAGTGAAAGAAATTAGATCAGCTATATCCAAGCTCTTATATTGAAGATTAAAATCATTCTGTAGAAGCAATGTCAACAAAAATATAACCTCTCCATCGATGTTTGATTGTCAGTGGTAATGTTTATTGTACATCCTTATCATACTTACGAATTGATTAAAAATGCTTGAAAAGGCACTTATTCACTTCGTGTGAGGAAAAAAGTTTGGGTCATTATGTGAATAGTAGATATATGTTACAATTAGTGTTTTTTTTAGTCTTATTAACAAGTTTAGATTTTTATCCAATCTAATGATCAATAATAATAATAATAATAATAATAATGCAAACTTTTAAGTGGTTAAAATTTAAGTGGTCGGACCAACTCAGGAGGGACATCCTTACCTGTTGGCAAAGAAGCTCACCGACGCGAAGAGGATTCATGCAGAGGTTACATGACCGTTGGGTCAATATGCACCCGGAATATGCTCATAAAACGCCTCAGTATTTAAGAGATCAGGTATCCTTTTTGCGCAGAAACGGATATGAAGCTCTTTTTCAGCAAGAAGAGCAACATTCTCCAGAGAACATACCACCCGTTCCAGCAAGACCACCTTTGCAGATAGCCGATAATGCCAACATGAGAAGTAGGAGATCTGTCCACCAAAAGTCTTTCTCAGGATGGACAAATTATCTGAAGCTAATAATGCTCTACTTAATTTGCTCCCTGAATATGTTAATCTCTGGGATCTGAACTGTGTAGTTTACGAGCAGGCAGTCTCTTTGCTTAGCGACAATAGAAGTGACGATACTTCAGTACGCCTGAGTAAGACTCGCGAGCGTATTGCACAGCTTCAGTTTAAAATTGAAACGGCGAGACGGCATGCATCAAACATTCAGTGCGTGATTAGCTATATAACATCAAATAAAAAATTCACTCCAAAAGTTAAGGCACTTGTTCGAAACTTGAGGAAAGCAAATCACACGCTGAACAAGTGTAAACTTTTGACCATCAAGCAGCACTGGACGCAAAAAATAAGATCTCTTTCAACAGCAAAGCAGCGCCTTGAACGGCGAGTAAAATGGATTCAGGAAAATTCCACCTTTTCAACTCATCCTTCTCGTCTGCTCAATAAAACGTCAAGTGTCGTTGAAAATCCGCCTAGACGAGAAGAGATTCAAGTGTTCTGGGAGAAAGTATATGGAGATACTTCTCAGTTAAATGAAGACGCTTCAGATATATCACTCTTTCGTAACTTTTGCCAAAGGCAAAGGTTACAGGCTCCAGAGGAAGAGTGTCCACTAATTACTGCCCAAGAAGTGAAGAAAGTTATCGCTAGAACTAAGAACTTTTCAGCGCCAGGGCC
>CAKNWW010084163.1:0-10393 GCA_932074435.1 Andricus kollari | reverse complement strand
AATGATGCAAAGGAAAAAGCATTATTGTACCCTCTGATACGCTCTTTAAAATGAGATGACATTGGATGCTGCCCCAAATAAAATTGTTGTAGTAAATTCGGGAATGACGGTAAAGTATCTAGAACAACTTTACCATGAGAGCAACAATCACGGAATGAATTGCCAGTACGTTGAACTTGTTCAGCTGCGAAATGGCGTGCATTGCAATGAATACAAAAAATCTTCATTGGTCCAATGTAGTGTTCTGCTACGTTGATATTATCTGTAGCAGTTGCAACATCTGAAAAGCCTTTTTCTTTTGCACGTTTTTCCCGAGCCTTGAGTGCTTGATATTCTACATGAAGAAGTGAAGTTTCCTACCGAGTTGCTTCCAAAAAATCACTCATATTCGAACTCACATTTTGACCAGATATACAATTTAACATGCTTATATCTACTTCTGAATGATCAACAATGGATAAAGAGAATGGCGATGAAAGATTAACACTCGAACCTTTCGACGTTGATGGAACTTCAAAATCCGTATCGTTACTGGTCCTATTACTCGTTCCGGAAATATTTTCATTTTTTTTTCGTTCTTGATATTTTCGATTATACTCTGCTTTTGTTCTTTTCTTTTCCATTTGGTATTCTTTTTCTTCTTCCTCTCAACGAACAATTTTTCTACGTCCCATTTCAGAAGTACTTTAAATGCAGTGTTGGCTGGGAACGAATAAATAGTTGCAAAAAAAGGTTGACGTAAATGGAGAAAAATTTAATTTTTTAAGGGCAACAATGAAAAATTCACAGTTTCAGCATTCAATATACCAGTTTTCAAGATTCCAGGTATCAAAGTTTTTATCCAAGTTCAGTACAAAATCCACACAAATTTCAAATTTTCAAGTCCAAAAGCAATTTCGAATTTAATATCAGATCTAATGCAGAAAGTCAGGTTTTAAAAAAAATATTTCAAGACAATTTTTTCAAACTTTCAGATGGTGTTTTAATTAATCAAGACGATTTTTCAAATTAATGTAAACAATTTCAATTTCTCAAAAGTAATGTAAATTCAAGAGATTCAAGATGCCAAGTAGGAAAGTTTTTATCCAAGTTCAGTACAAAATCCACACAAAGTTTAAGTTTTCAAGTCCAAAAGCAGTCTCGAATTCAATATCAGATCTAATGCAGAAAGTCAGGTTGAACAAAAAAATATTTCAAGACCATTTCTTCAAATTTTCAGATGGTATTTTTATTAATCAAGACGATTTTTCAAATAGATTTAGACAATTTCAATTTCTCAAGAGTAATGTAAATTCAAGAGATTCAAGATTCCAAGTAGCAAAGTTTTTATCCAAGTTCAGTACAAAATCCACACAAAGTTTAAGTTTTCAAGTCCAAAAGCAGTCTCGAATTCAATATCAGATCTAATGCAGAAAGTCAGGTTGAACAAAAAAATATTTCAAGACCATTTTTTCAAATTTTCAGATGGTGTTTCTATTAATCAAGACGATTTTTCAAATTAATGTAGACAATTTCTCGAAAGTAATGTAGATTCAAGAGATTAATAAAATCTAGAGATGCCAGGCTCAGTTTGAAAACCCAATCTCACAGCTATTCCTGAAAGTAAAAACATTTTTCATTAGATTAGATATTTTTCATTAGTATTGAATATTTTTTCAAATTACGGATCAATTAAACGTGCTACAGTTGTAATTTAAACCACGACTGGATGTGTCGTCGTCAAATACATATGGCACAACTCAAGTAAGCCAATTCTCGGTTTCTTGCTTGAAAATGACTTTTTTTAAAACAATCGAACCATTAACTTTTAGCTTGAACAAAAAGTGGATCCCTGGAATAAATCAAAGATGATCATTTTTTCAGATAAATATGAAGGAAAAAAAGTATATTAATATTAATATAATAATGTAATATCATATGAAAAATCAGAAATATATGATTCGAAATCATAAACATTCGAGAAAACTAAATTACCGGCGTTCTGTTTAACCAAGTAAACTGTCGGTAATTATATTGTTCACAAAAAGTAATATTTTGTTGTTATTTATTGATAAAAAACGATGATTTCTTAAGACAATGAAAGGGTATTCATCTTTCGACGCTGCTCTTCTCGAAATATCACATTTATCGTTGAATTTAGACAGAATGAGTTGATACAAAACATGTCAGATCATAAGCAAATATCTCACATATTGTATCAATTTATTCTGTCTAAATTCAACGATAAATTTGGTATTTTGGGAAAGGCGGCCTGAAGAATTTCATAATCTGCAATTCTATTCAAGAATCAATTAGTTTCGTTATTCAATACATAATAATCTTATATGCTGTAAACACGAGAAACAATCATGGAACTGTATTTCCCAACGTTTATGTGAAACGAAAAATAAAAAAAATATAAAAGTGTCCTTAACTAAAATCTTAGCCATGAACCTCAAAAATCAATTAAAAAACTCTAAAATCTGTTCCAAGTTTTTTATCTAAAATATTAAACTTGAATATTGTAGATTTTGATCGAAACTATTTGTGAACAATGTTTCATCCCCCTAGCCGCCAGGGAACACAGCCGTTTCGAACCCCAAAACCTCAAAAATGCATCAAAAATCCTAAAATTTGTTCCTAGTTTCTTACCTAAAATATAAAACATGAATATTTATCCTTTTTTTTGCACTTTTTCAATTTTTTGTTTTATCAGAAAGTTTTGAATTAAAATATTTGAATTTCATGTCATCGTCTTACCTTTATTAACTTGGACAACTCCGGTGACCGAAATATAATCGCCCAATTTTATTTTCTCGTCTGGAGTGTAGTGCAAAATGCGCACATTGAACTTGTAATCGTCCTTCACGATTAAGCAGCAAGCAAATTACGACGATTGTTGTACAACCACCTGGATTGGCGATGCCAAATAACCAGAAGTAACTATAAATTATAAAAAATAGTCTTTATGTATTAAAAATAGATTTTTCCTTTAAAACATCTTTTGTGTATTATTCTTTGTTTTTGTTATGTGTTTGTTTTAGGGTTTGAATGTGATTTTTCTGTATATTAGGGATTATTTTTTTTTCTAAAAAATTAAAGATTAAAAGTTAGACTTAAATTCTTTTTTCAATGATTTTTTCTTTTGTCACTTTTACCCTGTTTTTATACTCACTAACCGTTCCTTCGATATTTAAAATGTCAGAAATTTCGACCTTCGAAACCTCGATTTCCATTTTTTCGATGTCGTCTTATTGAATTTCCGTGATCTCAGTAGTTCGACGCAAATAAAGTAGAAAAGGAACGGTTCCTTTATTGTACCGGGGATCCCCCCAACTGCCCACATCGGTTGCAATTGAGCTGCCGGATCGAATAAGGGCACATAAAATTATTTCGCCGGGAGTGAGGAGGCCCCTGGAGGCTTTCAAAAACATTTTCGAATTTTAATTTCTTAAGACTATATCTAGGTGTAGAATTTCGTTGCGCAACTTTTTTACCTTAGGCAAAAAGTTGCAGCTTTTTTAGTTTTCTAATTAAAGCCAAAAAACTGACTTTTTTGGAAAAATCAATTTTAATACTATTTTCACTTCAACTCGTGCTCAGTCAGTCAGTTTTTAGAATTTTTCAATAAAATTTACAGAGAATATAGTTCAAAAAGTCCTTCGACTGACAGAGCAAGAGGGATATGAAAACTTATTTAAAAAAAATTGTTGTTAACTTTTTTCTGATGCGCGGCGCTCATCGGACTTCTCTAACTTCCAGCGTTTCGTTTATCGAGCGAATTTTGAGCAACAAAAAACTTCCAGCGAGAAAGTTTTTTGAATTGATATTCAAGAAATTATTAGTGTCTCAAGTCGCTAGCGGCTGGGAGACTCGCGCGCGGCCGAGATCAGATCCGATTCATAATATACAGTTCACCGGCGTCAAAAATAAAAACTAATCAAGTAATCAGGTAATATCAAAGTATTATAAATAAATAAATAATATTGCTTATTGTAAAATAATTTATTCATTTAATATTATGTGCAATAGAATAGTTCTACTTTTGAAACAAATTGTACAGAATTAAAACGAAACATAAGCATCTAATAGTTGAGATTCACCGAATTCCTGATTCGGCGAATTTTTCAATGCTTCAAATTCGTGGAATTTTAAAAAGTGAAAAATAGAGAAAGTGCATTTGTTTTTCATTCATATTGCATATTTATATTAAAGACTTTATATTTTTTGAAAATTAATATTAATTAAAAAACGGAAAAAGCTTTCAAATTAAAATAATTTTTTTCTAACTTCAAATTCTGCGAATTTTCAGAGATTATATGCTTTTGTCAGATTTGTCTCAAAAAGAGAACAATTAGATTGTACATAATATTAAAATAATAAAATATTGTAAATTATGCAATATTATTTATTTACTCGTAATACTTTGATGTTACTTGATTAGTCTTTATGTTTGGCGCCGGTGAACTCTATTATGAATCGGATCTGAGACTCTCGCTACAGGCCGCGAGCGAGTCTCCCAGCCGCTAGCGACTTGAGACACTAATAATTTCTTGAATATCAATTCGGTTGAACTAAAATTTTCCAGAAAACTTCTTTGTACTGTTGTTAACAACTTTCTCGCTGGAAGTTTTTTGTTGCTCAAAACTCGCTCGATAAACGAAACGCTGGAAGTTAGAGAAGTCCGATGAGCGCCGCGCATCAGAAAAAAGTTAACAACCATTTTTTTTAAATAAATGTTCAAATCCCTCTTGCTCTGTCAGTTGAAGGACATTTTGAACTATATTCCCTGCAAATTTTATTGAAAAATTATCAAAACTGACTGACTGAGCACGAGTTGAAGTGAAAATAGTATTAAAATTGATTTTTCCAAAAAAGTCAGTTTTTTGGCTTTAATTAGAAAACTAAAAAAGCTGCAACTTTTTGCCTAAGGAAAAAAAGTTGCGCAATGAAATTCTACACATATATATAGTCTTTAGAAATTACAATTCGAAAATGTTTTTGAAAGCCTCTAGGGGTCTCCCCACTCCCGGCGAAATAATTTTATGTGCCCTTATTCGATCCGGCAGCTCAATATCACAATCTGTAGCCATTTTTTAAATCGAATAAAATATGTATTACACTCATTTCTCATAAATTTCACGTGAATTGTCTCCTTTTCCCTCCTAAATTTTACATATTGCATCTCTCTTTTTATTTGATACGTATAGAATAAGAAACCGTACATAGAATGATTCATATTTCACAAATCTGGTCCACGAAATAACTTAAAATGATGACAATGAACCATAATGTACTGTTAATTAAGGAGTTTGGGACCATGTTTAATTAAAATACGATTTTTAGGATTTCTCGTTGTGCGATGAAATCAAGGAATCTTGAAAATCGAATTGCAATAAAACCTGGTTAATTTCGAGTAATTTTGTGGACATAAGTAGTGAAATATACATTTTTCCACATACAGCTTTTTATTCCATGCGTATCAAATAAGAAATCTTACATAGAAAAATGTATATTTCACTAATCCGGTCCAAAAAATCTAGAAAGAGCAATCAATCAGAGGTCAACGAAACAAGTAATGCGTAGAATTTCGGAGGAAAAGAGACAATTTCTCTACTGTCTAAATCTGAATCAGTGAAACGTCACTAATTGTCAGTGAAATCCCACTGATTCAAATCAATTCTTTACTTTAAAATTTAGAGGTTATGTCTCGCATGATTTACTCTGGTGTTACTGAATTGATTAGTGAAAAGAGCGGAATTACTGATTATTCAGTGAAATGTCCAACTACTATTTCAATCAGTGAATTTTTCACTGATTCATATTTAGAGAGTCTGAAGTTTGAAACAGATGCGCATATATAATTATTTATTTAAAAAAAAAACATTATTTTTTAAAGAAATGTGTGTTTTTCGTTGCAATTTTTATATTTAAAATCTCCGTAGAACAATCAATGAAAGGTTAAAAAAGGAAGCAATGCGTAGAATTTTTTCCACGTGTTAAAAATATCATTAAAATATATATATATATGAAAAAAATCAACAAAATCGAAAACAGTTATATTGAAAAATGAAATCAAATACGAATAAATCAATTATGAATATGATTATTGAAAATTTACATGATTTTTTTTCAGACGAATTAAATGCAATTCTTTATTTACCACGCCAATGCGAAGTTTATTTTCTCCATTGTCCACCGCCGTTTCCCATGCCGTGCAATGATTCTTCTGGAAAAATAAATTCGCTAAGTAAATGTATGTTATTTTTTGTAATGATTTTTTGAACATGTGATAAAAGTGAGGTTAGCAGAATAAAAAAAAATATATATAACGTAAATACTTACACATTTTTGTCGCCAACGGAAATCGCATCAATATATCGGTCACTGGAAAACTTGCACTTTCCGTTTTGACTCATCTCGAATTGTTTCCAAAACGTTTAACTTTATTTTGCGATGAAAAATCGAAAGCGAAAGATAAAATAATTTGCCCGTGACGCTTTAATGAAATTAATGATGATCACGTGATAGTTTTCGCTTTTGACCAATTACTGAGCGCCGAAAAAGAACGACCAATCACCAATCTCCAGGGAAAATCACCATCAATTAGGGAAAAGAATATAACCATCTCACTCACTCACACTAAGTTAAATACGCATGACAAATGATTTTGAATTACTTATTATCAGGGGCTCTTTCACACGATTGCAGATCAGCAAATTGCACGTAGAATGCCCACAGGAACGAAAAGGACAGACTGTTCTCAATGTCTTATACTCTTGTGGACTTTCTGCATGCAATCTTCTAATCTGCAATCGTGTGAAAGGTACCTGAGTCTGATGTATAATATTTTATAAATAAAATTGGAAACATAAGAAAGTACATTTTTTATGATTACAATGAAAAATTCTGTCACTAAGTAAATAGTAACAAAAAACGAAACGAATGACAATTTGAATTTCGCGGGCTATCGGTGGCAATACATTCACGTGACTCGACAGCCAATCAGATGGCGAATAAAAAGGCTTATCAGCTAACTTCATGTATTAACTCACTCTTTTTACTTAGTGATGTTAAGAGTATATTTATTAAGCATAACAAACCCTACATCAATATCTTTCTTAATGTTTTTAAAAAAAAATTTACAAAAATAGCATTTTATTCGCACGTTCCAAAGTAGAATCCTGCCTTAAGTTGAAATATGTAGTGTGCAATATATAGTGCATTTTGAGGTTATGTTGATTTTTGAAGTAGTTAGGAAAAGCCTGGCGCCCGTCTTATAGATCTAGTAGAGTTTAAGATTTTTAGACTTTAAGGTTCGAGAGGTGCAGTGCCGAAGGTAGGTGTTAGTTATTATTTTATTAAATAGTAATGACAATCTCACAAAACATATATAATTAAAAGTTTGTCATAAGTGCAACCGTGGTATCTCATCGAAACCGGGTGATATTCTAGATAATTGTACTCGCTTCCGGCGAAATCGCGGTAACGTTGCAGCCATAACCACGTCTCACGATCATGAGATAGGTGGTTACAGTCTGATATGGACTCAATCCGACGATCCGACAAACGTATTTCATTCTCCTTAGCTGAGACGTTCTTATCGGCCGGTGTCGAAAATTCAATTACGAACATGGTTCGTTTCTCGAAGTCAAGGAGAACTATGTCACGCCTCGATCACGTGACAGAAAAAATCTTCGAGAATTCGAAATTCCGGTATATTAGGCACTTCTCATTTTCGACCATTGACTTCATTTCCCTAGGAGCGTTTGGCGGAACAGTATCGGGGCTAATACCCTAAGAGTGACAGAGATGGTAATAAATCATTCTCAGAGCCGCATTGTACCTTAGGATGTACGTCATTTCCGCATGAGTTGGACAACTAGATGGTATGTGTCCTAGGTGCTCGAAGTATGCATGACACGCTCTGCCGATTTCATCGAGAAAGTCTTGGCTTAAAATGTGGCAAGGATATGCTTAAGTGGAAATGACACCGTCTGGACACGCTAAAATAAAAGCGCCGTGCTCGACTTTAATCGGGGTGATTTGAGGAATGCAAACGTTAGCCCACACGACACTAACTGTTTCTTCACATTTCTGTGGAAGATTCCGTGCATCCTCTTCTCGAGGAGCTGTTCGCGGATGTTTTCTACCCTGTTTTTGTTATCCTCCTCTTCAGAAGTGACTACTCGAGAGTCAAGGCTCATCCATTTGCGACTATATGTGCTTTGCCAAGAATCATCCTGTTGTGAAGACATTGAAGATTAAGTATTCCGTGACAACCTTGATGGCGTGATATGTAAAGTCGCGGAACAGACGACTTAAGGTGCATGCTTTTGTTTATGTGCATAACCTGTCGTGACTTAATGTCGTGGGATTTAACCTCGTCCTTCGTCCATGGAATCACTCTTAGTGAATAGAGTACTACTGGGATGGCACGCATGTTCGTTGTAGATACTTTGCTCCTTGCCGACAGTTCGGAGGGCAAAATCTGTCTGATAAGACATTTGTATCTGCATCGAAGAGCATTCTTTATAGATGTTACGTCCTAAATGCGGCTCCGTGGCACGCCCAGGTATGTATAGATCTATTCAGCGCTCACGTGTCATATAGCACTTCTGTCGACGAGCACACGGCTTTCGGGGATGCCATTAAGTTTTCCTCGCATCAAATGAACGTTGACGCGTCTTTCTAACCCCAAACTCCGCTTCAATCTACCCGAGTGTACTCCTCGACAATCACTAGAGCCAAATGGCGAATTAAGATAGATAGTGGCAATAATGTAAGGCAAAAGAGGAGAGGGCTCATGGTGTCCTCCTGAAAGATACCTCTCTGAAAGGTGAAGTTGTTAGTTGTCACACGATGTTTTCAAGACGAGACAGTAAATCTAGGTTTCCAACGCGGCATCAATCTCCCTATGGGAGGTTGAATCAAAAGCTTTTCGGTAGTCAATCCAAGCCACTGACAGGTAGCGCTGCTGGTAGGGTGTTGCGTCTTTGCAGTTACATCTATCGATTAGCAGTCAAGATCATATACAGCGTGTTCAGACAAGTTAGTGGCTTGCAATGCTTGGGATCAGACAAATTTTCCATCTTCGGGAGGAGTACTGTCAATCCTTCCGTCAACCACTCCGGAAAAGGCTCTTACTACTTAAGATATGAGGTGAGAATGCGGCCCAGACGTTCGTGAGTTGAAGGGAATTTCTGCCAGTAGAAGCTCTTGATACCACCTGGCCCCGGAGAGGAATAGATCTTCATGCCTCTTAATACTTTTCTCACATCTTCGGTATGGATAGATGGGCATTATGAGGGCGTATGTATATATATATTATATATATATATTTGGTTTGGGCGGCTAGTTAATTATATTCCCCCCCCCCTCTCTCTCTCTATCTCTCTCTCTTCTTTAGACTTCTGCTAGCGTAAGATAGTACCCATATTTCGTCAGCAATATGCTTCCTTATGGTTTCTGTCGGTCTTAAAGCATCGCTCTTCCTCTATTGGATGCCTGTCCGCGCTTGGTTTCAGTGTCGCCTCTCTTTTTCTGTTGCTGCTTGTTCTGGCTACGGTGGGGTACGTACTCAGCTTATAGAACCCCTTTTACGGAGGTGAGCTACATGTTTTCGAAACAGTTTGTGCAAAAAGTGCGAAAGCTCTGGGTGTTTCACGCACCACAGAGCGTGCAGTCGTGCCAGGTAACTTTTTCAATCAGGGGTCATACTGTTATCGTATTACTCCAGCAGGTCGTCCCTCAGTCGATTCGTTCACTCAAAAGTAATAAGATATTGCCGATCCATCGTATTGACTCTGTCTTGATTGGCTCCCCCAACTTTAGGGTGGTTAGCATTGCTGTTCCCGGAGAAACCGTCTTGTGTCTTGAGGACAAGGAGCGATCAAACGATGACAGCCTTCTTCATCCATCTCGCAAGTGCCTCAGCATGTTTTTGGCACGCGCGTATGGCATCGAGATTACGAACCAGTCATAGTTTCGCAACTCCGAGAGCAACCCATCACAAGGACAATTATGTTTATGAAATATTTTGTGTACAGTAGCTGCACCTCCCTTTTAAGGTCTTGATACCTCTCCTCCTTTTCCGTCTCCTTAACAGTAATGTTGTAGTCAGCCGGAGCCGGGAATTTGATAACGAATATAGTTCGTCTCGAGTGTGCAATGGAGACTGCTGTCCAAAAATCGTTGTTTCAGCAAAGTTGCATTTCTCCTTTTGGACGAGATTGAAATTATTGAGATTATTTGTCGAAAGCTGAAGCCACATTCCGATTGGTTGGATTTGAATTTACCGCTTCATCTATTGGTTGGATTTGAATTTGAGAATCGATATAAGCGGAGTTTGCGCAAAAGTTATTTATGTGTAATATTAAGTTAAGAACTTGCTTGCGAAGTCGCGTGGCAGCTC
>CAKNWW010083989.1:0-11329 GCA_932074435.1 Andricus kollari | reverse complement strand
GATGGAATTGTTTTATTACAATTACATGCTGCCAATTATATTTTAAGGATTTAATTAAATCAGGACGTCCCTTAAAAAGTGAGAAAAAATGTTTAAATATTTAAAATTAAAACTTAAAATATTTTTTGAAATTCAGCAATTGTTAAATTTAAATGAACAGTCAAATATTGCTCAATTTTGAAAGATGAATTTTTAAAAGTTTTTATTTTGAAAATTTTTCAATTATTAGGGTCGTCTAATTATAAGTCTGCGAATTAAAAATTATATGAAAATTGTAATAATTTATAAACCTTCAATCCCAAATTTATAATTCTTAAATATAATACATAATAATAGTGAAATATTTGAATTTTGAACTGTTGCAATTTTGAAAGTTCCAATTTGAAACGCTTTTAATTTGAGCAGATCAAGAATTTTCCATTCTTAAAGTTTTCCATAGTCAATTATTATTCAATTTAAACAATTATATGTGGGTAGTTCAATTTTTAAAATGTTTTATTAATTTATATTTACAATTAATCGATTTCAAACGTTTTACTATAATAGTTGTTGTGAAACGTCCACCCTAATAATTAATAAAGTGTATTTATTTCTATACTAATAAATAATATATCTAGTCATTATCTGTGGTTACAAATTGCCATTGCGCTCATTAATTAAAGGAGGTTGGCTATTAGCTATAATAGAACAGACGTGCATGATTGCATCTATATGAGGAAACAAATGCACCGGAATATGGCTTAATATTCGCGATAGCTTTATTCGCTGGATTGCTCTTTCCACATGAATTCTGACAGTAGCAATATTGTATGATTCATCGATCTCTTCGTTTGTAAATTGTGAAGTAGATGCCATAGGAGGAATTACAAGTGTAGCTTTCCGTTTATATAATTCGGACTTAATTTGCGGGAAACCTTTATCGGCTAAAACTTGTTCGCCTGGCTCTATTAACTTCAAAAACCCACTGGTGTAATAACTATCAGGTATTTTATCGTATGCGATCCTTTATAGCTTGAATACATGAGTACTCTTTGCTCCACTGTTGGTGGTGTTTCAGTTCGTAATTCAGTACAATCAATTATGCATCTGCAATTGGGATACATATGAAACGTCAATGAAAGATTTCTTTTGACACTTTCTCGCGAGGGCCAGAATATCCAAGTCTTCATTTTAACTGAGATCCTTTGCAACATTTCGAAAAAGATATCAGACGCTGTACTGGGATGTATTTGAAAAAGACATGCCAGGGCACAAAAAGAAATTCCCAATTTCAGCTTCATCAAGAACAGTAGAAGTCTGTTTTCTTTTCCAACTTTTTTATAATAAAGAGGTTGTCCATCCTTGCCTAATTCGATTAGGCTGAAGAGAGTAGCAAAAAAGGCAAATGTTACTCCAGCTAGTTGCTTCATAGTGGTGTCCGATTTTATATCCAGGAAGCCCATAAATCCGCGAGCTGTTTCAAAATCTGGACCACATTTAGTCTCTTTCGTATTTACTGTTGGAACTTTTTCCTCCACAATAATTTGAATTTGTTTGACTGGTTGTCGAACGTGTATTTCGGTTTGAGTGGAGCCATCGTTATCCCCATTCCAACAGAACAAAACATTACAACTAATATCATCGTTGCTGTTTATTTCTTCCATATAGGGATCTGTTTGACACTCGATACTTCGATGAGTTTCCAACGACTCTTTTTGCACGCTTAAAATCCCTGAAATGATTTAAAATCGAAAGTTGATTTCATTTTGTCAAAATTTACTAAACGAGCATTTGTTATTTAGTTTAAAAATAAATAAATAATGGGTCATTTTATCTTTAAACAAAAGCTTAATAAATTATATTAAAATAGGATAGTCCACTGACTTTCGTCGGAAACGTGTTGCCGAGATATTAAAAAAAGTCTGATTTTGAAATATAGTAAATAGTAGTTCATTTAGAGTTAATTTAGCACTATATAATGGATAAATTATTATTTGATAATTTCAAATAATATTCAAAGGTGCACGGGTGCAAAAAATGGCGTTTCTCACACACATTTATAAATGGCTCTAAACAGACAAAGTATATGTTGAATTTGAACCTGGGGACGACGCAATGATTGTGTGACCCTTGAATATTTAGTTTTACCACTCTATCATGAAATTTAAAAGGAAACAATGGGCAAAGACTGCTTTTGAAGTGAACGCCAAAACCTGCAATTTTGTACAATTTTAACATTTTTTCTGATAGAAGACATTCTTAAATATAAGAATCAAAAAATTTTTAGAATTAAAAATTTTTTTTTTTTTTAGATTTTTTACTATACGTAAAATGTAAAAACTTAACATGAGTAATTTTCATACAATTGTGCATCAGAATCTACCATAAATTTATCGATGAATTATTTTTTTCATAATGTAATTATCTTTGTCACTTAAAAAATTGGTAAAAAAATGCACTGTTTAGAAGCCCGGAACTTCTTTCTGGGATCTTCGAAAAATCAGAGGATTGGCACATAATTAAATTCCACTATTATCTATCCAGCTTGCAAATTTGGCGAAGGTGATATAAAAATAAATAAGTTTAAAATATATGAAGGTTTTTTTTAAATATGTAATTATATAAACTGAAGTTAGCAGAACGATTATTATTTTGAATAATTTTATTTACACATTTTTCCATTTTTCATTTGCAAATAATTGTTGTGCTAACTTCAGTTCACATCGTAACTTATTAAACAATAACCTTCATACCATAAAATTTTAAACCTAATTATTTTAAAATGAAACAAAACACCTTTGCTAAATTTGCGTACTGTGTAGATAATAGTGGAATTTAATTATGTGCCAAGCCTTTGATTTTTCGAAGGTCCCAGGAAGAAGTTACAGGCTTCTGAAAAGTGCGTTTCCACAAATTTTGTGACTGACAAAAATAATTACATTATAAAAAAGAATTATCGATTAATTTATAGTACACTGTTAGAAAAATCTGTATTAAATTTAATACAAATGTATATGAAGTCATTTGCATACACGGTAGTTGAAATTTAATATACATTCAAATATGAATAGCTGTACACTTTATATTACATTTAATATACAAGTCGGTATAGCAGCATGATTGAAAACTCATAGTGCTTTTATTTTTTGAAATCTTATCAAATATTTGGAATTGAAGTAATAACCTAGAATTCGTCAATTGAATTGCTTTTTATGATTTAAGTGCAACGTACATGTGGAACTCTTTCCAAAATTTGCCCTGAATGGTAGAAATTTAATGTGAGTACAGTTCGTTGTAGGTTAGATCTATCATTTATTTACGTAATGGAACTTTTCGACTTAAAATCCATTTTTATTTTTGATTAATTGTAAGAAGGTATCATGTCTTTTCATTAAGAATCGAAAATTACTGCTAATTTAATTTTGATTTTGTGTCAAATGGAATTATCTGAGCGATTATCACGAATGTATACGAAATTTAATAAACACGTACCTAAATAGCGATTTCATATGCTTGAGATATGAATTTTAATATACATTGGTATTTTAAATTTAATACTATTTTTAACAGTGTAGATTATCATGCACAATGGTACCACAGGCACTCGTGTTAAGTTTTGACATTTTACGTGTAGTATTTTTATCAGAAAAAAATGTTGAAATTGTACAATATCACAGGTTTTCACGTTCACTTCATAAAGAGTTTTAGCCCCTTATTTCCTTTTAAATTTCATTATAGAGTGATGAAATTAAACATTTAAAGTTCACATAATCATTACGTCGTTCTCAGATTCAAATTCAATATATACTTCGTCTGTGTAAAGAGTGAGAAATGCTATTTTTTGCATTAGTGCACATTTGAATTTTATTTAAAATCAAACAAAAAATGATTTATCCACTATAAAGTACTAAATCAACTCCAAATGAACTACAATTGGCTGCATTTAAAAATTAGATTTTTGTTTTAAATATATCCGTAACACGTTTTAGATGAAAGACAGTGGACTTACCCTAAATAATTCTGAAATAATACCAATATAAATATATTTTTTTACCTATTTCGGAATCATCTTCATGAATCGCATTTGGATCAGGAGTTATGGCTAAGGCGGGAACAGAGATTGTAGCTTCTTTTCTCTCATTGCGCTTTGCACGTCTTTTACCTCGCTCCAAAGATGCCAAAGGTATTGGTTTTCTTTTATAAATAGTTGGAAAGATTGTTGGTAAGTATGAGCAGCTTTCTGGATGCTCACTTTTCTTCTCATCTACAAAATGAGCACTGCAAATCCTTGATCCTTCTGTCGGCTGCCAAGGTTTCCTCTTGTCATTTCTGCATGAAAAAAATATTGTTAATTATATAATAAATACCTTTTATTATCTGCAGGGTGTCTAATCTAATCCTGGAAAACAAATTCCTGATAATTTCAGGTTTTTTCCAGGTATAAGTTTTCATAGTATGGAGTCTTTAAAAAAATTCGCATTTTTTAAACAATCTACCCGGAATATGTATACAATTTCGCGAGTTTATTATAAATAATGTTTTTCAGTTTCTATGGATTCAATTAATATGTTTAATTTAAAAGGTTTTGATAAATTATAATTTAAGATATTCTTTAATGTTATAGCACCATCGATTGATTCAGTGCATATTTAGGTAAAATTAATATGGGTGCTATATTGAATTAAATTTAAGCCACTTTAAATTCCTAACTTTTCAAGACAAAATATTGCATTTTTAACAAGACAGATGAATTTTAAACGATATAATTGAATTTTTAACCAAAAAGATTATTTTCCTACCAAAAAATACGATTTTTAACAAAATACATGAATTCTCAAACAAATAGATGAATTTCCAAATGAAACAGATCAATTTTGAACCAAATAGTTGAATTATGAACTAAAAAAGACTAGTTTTCAACAAAAAATCTTTAACTGGAATACTTGCATTTTTAAGCAAAAAGATGAATTTTCAAACAAGCAGATTAATTTTCAAACAAAAGGATTAATTATCCACGATTTTCAATGAACAACTTGAATTTGCAACTAAAAAAGACAAATTCTCAACCAAATGGTTATATTTTTAACTAAAAAAGATCAGTTTTCAACCAAAAAAGCAATAGTTCAATTTTTAGTTTAAAAGATTAATTTTTCACCAAACTGATAAATTTACAAATGAAATGACATATCTTCAACTGGAATAGTTGATATTTAAACCAAAAATGATTAATTTTCAACTAAAAAAGATAAATTCTCAACCAAAAATTGAATAGTTAAATTTTCATTAAAAAAAATTAATGTTCAAAGAAAGATATGAATTTTCAACTGAAATGATGAACTTTTAATTAGAATAATTTAATTTTCAACTAACAAGATTAAATTTCAACCCAGAAGATTAATTTTTTCTAAAAAAGACGAATGTTTAACTAAAAAAGAGCATTTTTCAAACAAAAATTGAATAGTTAAATTTTTAGTTAGAAAAATTAATGTTCAAACAGAGATGAGTTTTTAAATAAGATAATTAAATATTCAACTGGAATAGAAGTTATACTTTCAGTTAAGAAAAATTAAATTCCAATAAATAAAAAAAAAAATTTCAACAAAATAGTCGAAGTTTCAACTGGAATAGATAAGTTTTCAGTAAAGAAATTAATTTTTAGACAAAGACAAAACGAATTTTCAAACAAAATAGCTAATTTTTCAAACAAAGAGATGAATTTTAAATTATAATGATGAATCTTCAAGCAAAAAAAAAAATAATTTTTAACAACAGTTTCACTGTCAACCATAAGTTTTCATTCTAGAAAAGATGAATTTTTTTAACGAAAAATGTAGTAGTTGATATTTCAATCAAAAAAGATTTTAATTTTTAATAAAAAATAGTTCGATACAACTAAAAAAGACAACTTTGCAGCATAAGTTATATTTTTGGCTAAGAAAGATATAAGAACATTAAACTGCAGTTAAACCTGCCAAACATTGAATCCAAGCTTTTGGTTTATCTCATCGAAAGCGGATAACTTTACTTGTATATTGAGAAAATGAATTTAATTTAATACGTAGTAATCATAAGGTAAATGGCATAGTTTTTACTTACTGTAAAATATAAATATGAGTGTTTACTTACAATCGTTTGACAGCTTGAATCCATTTTTGCCTTTTTTCTCTTTGCCAAGGTCTGCTTGGAAACCGATAAAACTGTAACTCCGGATTTTTACTTTCGGTGTTAGGGCATCCCACGACACAACAGTACCTTCGACCCATACTTTAAATGCAATTAATTGTGAAACAATTACACTAATTAATACCGGCACGTACTTGTTTACATACGGCGTGCATATGGCGTCGCTTCCCGGTAATACGCGGAACTGCCGCCAGGGTCCCAGACTGGCGCCACCGAAGCTACCTTTTAGGCCTATATCAAAGAAAGAATTTTTATAACACATGCATGATTTCAGCCCTTTTCAATGCCTATGAAGCGGGGCTGAAGCTCTACTTTTTACTCCCTAGGGACTGAAAAGTGACGTCAGAGGTGAACAATGAAAATTATATGTCTATGAGCCCGCATTTTACTATTGTCAGCCCATTCACCATAAAAACTGTGAGGAAATTTTGGTTGCAGATAATAGAATTTTGCGGTTATTTATGGAAAGTTACCATATATAACTGATCAAATTACCTTAAATTACGGAAAATTTGCATAAATTTCCGGAAATTTATGGAATTTTTAAAAATAAATTTTTGGTAATTTAGGGTAGGTTACCATATTTACTTGTAAAATTACCATAAATTACCGAAAATCTCCATAAATTTATGGAAATTTATGGAAATTTTCAAAAATGAATTTTGGGTAATTTACCATATTTACTTGTAAAATTACCATAAATTACCGAAAATTTCCATAAATTTCCGGAAACTTATGGCAACTTTCAAAAATGAATTTTGGGTAATTTACCATATTGACCGGTAAAATGACCATAAATAACCAATTTTTTTTATAAATTTCCGGAAATTTATGAAATTTAAAAAAAATTATTATTGGGTAATTTATGGTTATTTTCCATATTTACCGGTAAAATTTCCAATAATGACCGAAAATTCACATATATTTCCGGAAATTTATGGAAATTAAAAAAAATGAATTACCAAAAATTCCCGACAATTTTTTTATTTAATTTTTGATAATTTGGAATAAGTTAACATAAAGTTCATGCTTCTTTATTAAAATTTCAATATGGACTAAAATCGTGACTGTATTTCGATAAATGTCTGAAATCATGCATTTGTTATAAAAAATATCGTATACACCAAGGGGGAGAGGCACTTTTTCGACCTGTGTATATTTTCAGTACGAGTCGTAGGCGAGCGCGTAGCGCGAGTCGGAGACGAGAACTCGTCGAAAAAGCTCCTCTTCTCCCCCTAGGTGCCTAATATACTATTGTTTTATTCAAATAAAATTTATTTGAATCAAACAAAGATTTTTCTCAGTGGACGTTACTACAGTCCTTTGTATGTACTGCGATTTTCTGCAGATATAAATTGAGGGTCTGGATTGAGAAACTCGCCCAGCGCTTGAGATCGGATAAAAGTATTGTCCAAACGTCTGGGTGGACGGAAATTTTAAAAGTCAAAAAGTTAATTTTTGAAAAATATAGGCTTGTAGATAATGACGCGACGGAACTTTTTTCTATTTTCTATTTTTTGATCGGATAATTATTTTTAATGATAAGCCTAATAAACTAAAAAAATGTGTCCCCAATTCAATTAGTTTTTAAGAAATAAATCGTCGTAAGTTGGGCAAATATTATTGAAACTGTTTTAGACATCATATACGAACGAAATATACCCTAGCGATGCTCACAAACTAAAGAAAAAGTTGAAAATCGCCTATTTTTTATTAATATTTAATTGCAAATTGAGACAGATCGGTAACCCCGTTTTTTCAGTTTCGCCGACAAAAAGTATCGAGGGAACTTTAGAGTTGACACAACTTCCAGTGAGACATTTGTTCCTTACTATTAAAGGAAGATTTGTGGAAATTTTCAGATAGATTCATTGAAAATTGGTGGAAATATGCATTTTACAATCAAACATGAGGCGCCGCCAACGATAGCTCCGTGAGTACTGAGCACCATCAGGCAGCAGGCTGGCCGTTTGGCTTTCAGGAACTCAATATTTTCAATGATTTTTTAATGTTAATCTGCTTAAATGACCCCTTCACCTCCCCAAGAAATATCGAAATGACAAACTATGTTTTGCATCTATAATTATTTCAGTTGTGTTCATATTAGGAAGCAACATTTTAAGTGTCTTGCGTTCGTGAATATTTTGGTTCTTTCTGCATAACAAACTGCTTGTTTGTAAACAAAGCAGACCAAATGCCTGTCACATAGGAAGAATACAAATTTAACTAGTTCCAATTTTGTTGTACAAGAGCGCACATCTCTGCAAACTTTCAGAAATTATAGACAGAAAGATTTCGCTTAATATTTTATTTCTAATTTTTAAATTTAATATGTGAAAATAGTTTTCAATTCAATTCAGTTTTCAAATAGCAAAAATGTGTAAGGAAAAGTTTTTACAAAGTGGTAGAAAAAGAACGAGAAACGAAAAAAAAATTTGAAAACAAACGAAAAGAAATTAGCCAAAAATTAGGTATGTTATTATGAAACTTTATTTATAATTAAATAAAAATTGATAAGACCGAATATATTTCAAAGCAGGCCTTTACTGTGATACAAGTGGATTCTACCTAAATTAAAATTATTAAATCTTTTGCTGAAAAATAATATTTTAAAAATTACATGTATGTAGAGAAAGTTTAACTATTGTTATTCATTAAATTATAGGCGTCCTAGAGACCGGTTCACTTGAGTTTATGTGATATATTTGCGTTAGAAATAATGATAACGATAAAAGTATTTCATTATTGGCCGAAAAATAATATTTAGAAAATTAAGTCTATGTAGTAAAAGTTTAACTATCGTTATTCATTGAATTATTGTCGTTCTAGAGACCGTTTCTCTTGAGCTTATGTGATATATTTGTTTTAGAAATATTAATAATATATTTAACTAAGCAACCGTATAAATCATAGTTTGTCATTTCGATATTTCTTGGGGAGGTGAAGGGGTCATTTAAGCAGATAAACATTAAAAAATCATTGAAAATATTGAGTTCCTGAAAGCCAAACGGCCAGCCCGCTGTCTGATGGTGCTCAGTATTCACGGAGCTATCGTTGGCGGCGCCTCATGTTTTATTGTAAAATGCACATTTCCACCAATTTTCAATGAATCTATCTGAAAATTTCTACAAATCTTCCTTTAATAGTAAAAAACAAATGTCTCACTGGAAGTTGTGTCAACTCTAAAGTTCCCTCGATACTTTTTGTCGGCGAAACTGAAAAAACGGGGTTACCGATCTGTCTCAATTTGCAATTAAATATTAATAAACAATAGGCGATTTTCAACTTTTTCTTTGGTTTGTGAGCATCGCTAGCGTATATTTCGTTCGTATATGATGTTTAAAACAGTTTCAATAATATTTGCCCAACTTACGACGATTTATTTCTTAAAAACTAATTGAATTTGGGGACACATTTTTTTAGTTTATTAGGCTTATCATTAAAAATAATTATTCGATCAAAAAATGGAAAATAGAAAAAAGTTCCGTCTCGTCATTATCTACAAGTCTATATTTTTCAAAAATAAATTTTTTGACTTTTAAAATTTCCGTCCACCCAGACGTTTGGACAATACTTTTATCCGATCTCAAGCGCTGGGCGAGTTTCTCGATCCAGACCCTCAATTGAAAACGTTTAGATTTTATTCCAACAAATTTTGTATATCTCCTAATAGCTACAAAAGTCAATATTAACCGATTTGGCTGAAATGTTTGGGAATCCTTTTTTTTTGGCAATGGAAGAGATTGGGGAGGGCTTTAGTTTTTCTCTAATAACAAATGTTATAATCTATTTTTGGACCACCCTAACCATTAAATTGTTCAAAAGAGATAAAAGAACACTTTCCGTAGAATATCCCTAGTTGCTATGAGAAATGATTGATTTTTATATATTGAATAATTCTTAACGATCACATTTACATATTACTATCGCGTTTAAATCGCACATTAACAGAAAGGTGTCTTTGTTTAACAATAAATCAATGGAAAAATGCTTGGTTTTTGCGGCTCGTGAAAAATTAAAACCAGCTTTGCTCAAATTTTTATGGGCTCATGTTTTTTAGGCATTGCAAAGAAACTGAGGGGTAAGAAGGATAAAACTTGTTTTCAAAATATTTTTCATCAATTATAAATAAGAACTACCCTATTAGCCCGTAGTTAAATTTCCAGACCTTTATGCTTGATATTCATTTTTCTAAAAGTGAATTGATAACGATTCGTTCATAAAATTGTGCACTTAGCTTTCTCTGGGAATTATATTTTTCCTTGTTCAATTCCCATTGCCAGGCAGTGAAAAATGTGCTTTACTTCCTATTTCGGGTACATCACGTTTGTTCGTCGAAGAGATCTTGACTTTAATATGTATCTTTATGCGTCAGCGAGTCGAACGTTGGAGTCGAAGTAATGTGTAACAGCATCGAGCATGTTAACGATCGGAACACGGTTGAATCCCCTTCCACTTTGTCGGAGTATTCTTTCTTGCGGACATACGCCAATTGGAGAAGCCAAGTCTTGTGCAAGTCTTTATAAGTACGAGCCATCCACGTCCTTAGAACTTACTCCCTCTCGACAACGTGCTACCTAAGGAAACCGATTTTTAGAATACCGTGGTGGTCAGCGGGTAGAATCAGAAACCTCACAACTCTGCTGCACAAGAGTCAGGAACTCGTGACAGCGAGATCTGATGGTCTAGCGCAGAAAGGGGGACTTAAGTGCTGAAGATAAATACGGGGATACTTCATTAGATTGCATCAACCCTTTTCGTGTATTCGTTGAGATGCGAACCAAAAATAAGTAAAGTGCTGCGAGGGATTTCAAAATCTTTCTTCCTCTACTAGCCAGAAGGGTAAGTCAGAGCGTTTTCATAAAACAGATATTTCCTGCAAGATTGATTTCAGACCCTGGTGGAAATTGTACTAGCACCCCAGTAGTGTTTAAACCCCTAATGATTAACTACGTTCTGTACTGGCTCACTACTGGGAAAAAACGGGCCTAGTACTCAAGTACCATTGGTACTGGGCCATAATACTTCTTATTGCACTGAGATACACTGTAAGAAAAATCTGTACTAGATTTAGTATACATGTAATGGAAGCAAGAATGCACAACATGAAATTAAATTTATTATACCAGCGCACAGTAAATTTAGTATATGCATATACCGAATTTAG
>CAKNWW010083513.1:0-11448 GCA_932074435.1 Andricus kollari | reverse complement strand
TTTTCAAGTATGTACAGCTATTTTAATTTGAAATATTCACGAAAATGGTAATAAACTATAAAATAGTTTATAATTTGAAGATTTTTTGAATAAGACGAAAAAATTGTTGATAAAGTTCCAAGTTTAACCAGTAAATTTTATTGTGCCCCTTTACCATTGCGCCAAATTCACGTATTTACACGCACTCACGCCTCCCACTCATTAACTCTGATTTAAAAGCACTACAGATAAGAGCACTTTTATAGCCTTCACCATTTTGAGAAAGCTTCTACACAATTCGTAAGCTCCCTACTGATATATTTTTTTATTTAATTCTCCAAGATCCTAAAATACTAATAGAATTTCTTATTAAAAATGTAACTTCTTACAATTTCAATAAATTCTTGCCCCATTGTTATCCCTTTAGCAAGATTCTAAAGTTTTATTAAATTTCGCATCACGATCTGATGAAACATTTACACTGCTGTTAAATTTTCATAAAACTAGAGTGAAGTTCTATTGCTTGTATAAAACAGAAATAGCAGTGCCATGTGTATGTACAGGCCTTTAAATATTTCATGCGTCCATGGCCCAAATGTATTCTGAACGCGTGTAGAAAAGAAAGATAAGAAGATGTCCTTTTCCCTTTTTTTTTGCTGCGAAGATGGTCCCGTTTATATGTACCCGGTAGACCGAAAAACACACCCAAAAAAAAGCGTACACCTTGTGCCACTCACAATATATTATTTTTCTCTTGGCCAGAATCTGTCGCTTTATCCAAATTTTGATCAATGATAGCTGGGTGCGAACTACAAAGAACCCCTTTTACCTTCACAGAATTTCAAAGTTAGACGTTCCTCTAAATTTGAGAAATATTTCACAAGAGAAATGTACGAAGTTCACAAATGGAAATGTCTTGAAATGCAATTTTTGTGCTTAACTTTTTTCTTTTCAGTTTATAGTAGTGCATAACCCTATTCTATACATTTTCTCAATTCGAGAAATGACAAAGTAGTTTCAACTTTAAGAATATTTTAGTAAAATTTCGAAACTGAAATTTAAGAATAATTTGAAAACTTGCAAAGTCAAATTAACCAGAAAATTTAAATATTGGTCTAAGAAAGCATTTTCAATATTCAAATATAGTTGATAGAATCATTGACTAAGGTTAAGAAGGATTTCTATTTTAACTAGATTTTCCAAATTAGTGGAAATACACCATCCGAATTTTCCATTAGCCAGATAAGTCAAACTTATTGTGGGAGGACCTCAGATTCGCTCAGGCGTTCGTTTCTGTTGATTCTGTTAAATAGATTACGTTCTGCGAACTACCTAGTTACGAAAACAAAGGAAGAAAAACAATTTCACTGACGGAAAGGTCTACTGAAAGTCGTTTCAAACAAAGATGTGTTTTTTTAGAACCGGCAAAAGTCGGATGCTTATTGAATTTGGGGTCAACGAGGGTTATGACGAAAATCATCAAACATATTCTAAACATCTTTGACTGATATCTGAATCATCAAATGTTTGATGTTTGAAAACGGAAAATTAAATCGTGTCTTTAGATCTGTAAAAAAATTTCAAAACATTTTTTAAAACAAACCCAGAAAATCATTTACATTCCCAAATAAAAAAATTCCGATTAAATAAAATTATGTATGAAATGATATGAATATCTCTAAACAAACTATATAAATTTGTTTAAACTATTAAAAAATGTTGAAGATTAACGAAATTAAAAATACTTCTTCTACTGTAAGAATTCATATCAACGTAAACTTCAGAAAATGTAGTGGTTTTCAGGTGAGAAATTTACAAATTTGTATAAGCTTATTAGAGAACAATTTATAATAAATATAAATAAATAATTAAAACAATCAAGCGTACTTTCCTTTAAAATACAGAGTCTACAATCTCGTGAAACTCAGATCCAAAATCTCGAAGGACATCAGTTAAAGACGTTTTACAGTCTGAAATAAAAGACGCAATATAATACATTGCTAAGATGTAAAAAAAATATAAATATATTTTAGAATTAATAAAAATTCGTGATTTCAAAAACATAATTACCTGGCAAAAGGTTATTAAACGATATAAAACATAACACAAAAATTACCCGAGTAACAAAATAAAAATGTTCTTGTCCAAAACCAAATTTGAACTGAATTCGTATAGAAATCAATTTAATTTTTATTAAAATTAAGGAATTAGGTACCCGGGGGGACATAGGAAAAAGCCTAAAAAATATTTTTTGTAACTTCACAAACGAGAATCATACAATTGTATTCATTTCATATTTATATATGTATTAATAGTAAATTTTACCTGAAAATTAGGAACATGGTAAACAAAATCAAACAGATAACAAACAAAAAACCAAAAAGGGTAATAAAATACAGATCATCATAATGACAAAACGTATACATTTTCTTTAAATGTCACTCCATTAAAAGAAGAACCAGCATTTAAAGAACTTTCCCTCGAATTGCTTTCGAGGCTCATGGGCTATATAGCCCCTTTTTCTTCTTTGATGCCTAATTTGTGACACAATTTTTTTCTCGAGAATTGTTTATTTTTTATCTGAAGCATTCTCATTCATTACCAAAACTCATAATTCTACACGGAGAAACTTTCGGTTGTGAAATTTGGTATTATAATATTCATTTTTACAATCAGACAATAGCAAGCCAGGATATAGCGTCACTATTTCAAGAATTACTATTGTGAATATTAAACTGTGAAGTTACTAAGTTCATTGGAATATAATAATAATTGATCAAATAATTGTACTTGTACCAAAATAAGGTTTCTATAATCCCTAGAAAAGTCTGTGAAGTTTACCAAACACAATGGTAAAGACATACTTCCTGTGTTCATTCTACGTATTTCTAATTTTTCCCATAGAAAATAGGAAAAACTTCCATGGTCAAAGAGCAAAATAAAAATAAATTCGCATTAACTGTTTTATATATATATTGCAGTTGCACCCGTTATAAATTTTACACATGAATCATACCATTAGATATTAGTATTTCATTCTAAGCTGAAACAGAAAAAATCGTGTTAGAAGAAATCAGCGCTGGCGGGAATCGAACACGGGTCTCCATGGCTCACGAACCTCTCTCATGAACCTCGGCGCATATGACGACGTTTGGCACTGAATTTCCAATTTTAAATAGGAATTTTCGCAAAGCACTACATTCAAATGTTTTTCCTCTCATTGCACCTTCCCATTAAAAATGGTAATTTTTCTCACCTATTTTGCAACTTACGTGATTTAAACTGCTAGTTATTGCAACTACGGCTTTATTATTCAGTTTGTGAATATCGCTTCTTCCTAACTTCAATCTGCTATCGCAAATATTAATCTTTCTAACTCTAAATGGCAATTATTAAGTTTTTAGTATATTTATAATTGGTATGGAAAAAGTATTTCTTCGTATCGCTGTGGCAATAATACTATTTTCTCGGCTATATCCTAGATTGCCATCGAACTCTTGTAAAAATAAATATAATAATGCTAAATTTTACAACCAATAGTTTCTCCGTGTAATCGTAGTACTTTATCAAGTGTTTACTTTACTTATCAAGTGAACAATTTCATGTTTCATAGGATATATTTTTTTACCACTATGTAAAATGTCTCGTGATAAGAATATGAGCTTCACCCAGGGTAAAATATCAAACGCGCGCGAGCAATATTTTAACCTGACCCTTCCTACTCAAAATTAAATACGATCACTCCAGAATAAACTACCTGCCTCCCTAGCTATTTCAAAAAATTGCAACTTCCATTTTCACCAACACACACATTCCACGAATTTCCGGTACATAATACCTTCACTAGGGATTACATTCTTAGTATCGGGCAGTTTCATTTATTTTAAAGCTTGATTAAAAGCTTTTATATCCAGCCTTGCCTGAAGTCGTGCACTGCCTTAGAATAAAGAAAATTATTTAGAGTTTTGAGAAAATTGCATGTAAACTGGAAATGATTAACAAATAAAGATTTGATATGAAATTTTATAAATATTTTATTCTATTGTGTAAGTTAGCTGAAATTATATAAACAATATTTAGAGAATATTTCTCCTTTTTTTAAATAAAGGAGAGCAATATATTAATTCTTTTCCACAATAAAACGGTGTATGCTACCATATTCACCATTGTGAACATTGGTATAAGAAGCATCCTACTCTAAATTATTAGTAATTCATTGAACGAACTAAATCTATAATTTACTGTATATACATTTCAAACAAATTAACTTAAAAACTATTTCTCTTTAATATAGAAATAATTTTTATTCTTACGATTTTTATCGTAATTTTTAACTTAATCTTTCAAAATAAATTTTACTGAAAAAATTAAAACATCTGAGTGAGTTGTTTCAATACCGATACAAAATTAAATAAAAAAAATTGAAACAAATGAATCTCTCTAGTTCCCATTGCATCAAAGGAAAATTTCAAACAAAAACATCTTATTAACAATCAAGCCATCGCATTTAGTTTCCTTTGATACGAAAGCGTACTCATCGCGATATCTTTTCTTGGTCCAAAAATGTAATTACTTTTTTTTATTCAAGTCTTTTTGTGAGAGGGAATTCGACAAAGAATTCCATAAACCTCTTTGTGGTTTATAATTGGCTTTTGAGTCAGATTTAGGGAATAAATAGAAAATGGAAAAGCCAGGACCAAGAAAAGCTAAGTGCCTACTCTAAAAAAATATAAAGAGCGATTGTTCACGTTTGTCATTATCTGATCTGAAATACAACCTGTTTCCGTGCCGATCCGCAACATTCGCATGCAACATAATGAAAACAGGAGGGATTTTAAAAGCACTTGCCACCGCGAATTCCCACGTGGGAGCGTTGGCAGCATTGCCTTTTCAGGCCAGTCCCCAGAGATCCCTTCTCTTCTGCGAAGACCGGGGACTATGCAGGGGCCACTTTTTTCTCCGGATCCTCCTCTGTCCTTCAGAAAATAGCCTGAAAATATAAGAAAAAAAAAGTTCATCAAATTATTCGTAGGTACCTATTAATTTTGTTAAGAATAAGCGTAGTTTTAAATGCTAATGGGACAAGTACACATCATACAGTGAGGCCGAACCGAGTTTAAATGAAAGTTCTGAGTAAATGAGATTTTTTATGGCAATATGACATCCCACGAACATGTGAAGGTGAAAACGAAAATAATCGGTCAGTCGCTTTTCGAAAAAAGTCGATTTTCGTATTTAATTACTAAAAAATGAAGAAAATTTGCATAAGATTATATGGTAAATTTTGATTAGCATTTGTTTTAAACGATTTTTTCGTTAAATGTAGTTATCTGTCACCCCACGAATATTTCAAATGAAAATCATCGGAGGGGTGTTTTTTGAGAAAACTCGAGTTTTGTATTTAAGGAGTAAAGCTGCGCATACTACAGTCCAAACTCCGAGCAATGCCGTTTTCGGGGCTGTAGGGGAGCATAATTCCAAGAAGCAATAAACCCCAACTCTAAGCGCGGTCACGCTCGAATGCGTGGAGAAGAATTCAGCTAACCAACTCCGAGCAATGCCGCGCGTCGGTTAGGTTAAAGCTTAAAGGTATGTACAACATAAAAATCGATCATTAGCTATGGTATGTTCGATTCTTAGAATAAATGTAAACAAAGCGTCAAAATGACAAATATTTCACCTCACTTTTAACGTAAGCTGTGAAACCTCGTGCAGTACATTAATAATTAATTACTGTGTCGTATTGCTTGTTTTTTTTTAACAAAGAGAAACTCAAACATCGAATTGTCAATTATAACCTAAATTTGATGTCACTCGTGTAATCTTATTATTAATTATAACAATACATGTAAAACTTAAAGAAAAAAGAACAATGTAAAGCTTTTTTGACAGTAATAAAAATAGATATTTGAAATATGTAAATTCACTCTTTCCCACGTTTTATACTGCGCAATAATACTACGAGCAGTTTTCTCATAGAAACACATATTAAATTAGCTGAAATCAGACATCTAATATCTTTTGAACGCGATTTTATAATTTTTCATGGTTTTCTTCAGGTTTTAACGTTCACATTTTATGTTGAACATTCATCCAGAATATCTTTATCCAAAGCCTTTAAATATTTGACGAAACATAAAATAAACAATAATTATATTTAGTCCTATAGTACATAAATATGATTTTAAATCATAGCAAATTTTTTTTAAGTGGACTAAAAATAATTTTGAATAATGAACAGTTTTCCTGATATTTCATTTCTTACATGTATAATAAAATGAACAATTTGTTTGACTGAACAACTTCAAGGTTTGGCCCGAGAAAATCCTTCAGATTCGGCCGTTTCGTTCCCGGCGCTTCTCGGAGCGTTAGCTATGAAATTTATCGATCGCGACCGACGTTAAAGTGGTGGGGGTAGCGCTCGAGCGAGAAATCGTAGAAGCGGCACTGCTCGGGGCGGCACTGATCGGAGCTTGGACTGTATCTGCAAAAAGTTAGTCCTAAGTCTATGTCGGAAAATAGTACTGTTTGAGTGATATAAGTTTTATTAGCCCTTAAATGTATACTATGTAGCTTATTTACGTCGAAGAAAGACAAAAATTAGTTAATTATGCCGGTATAATGTCTTATTCATTAATTTCCTGTCAGGCCTTAGAGAAAATTTTTTTTTCTCATAAAAGGTTTAAAACGTTGCCTGATGGCTACCACGTGCTTGTTTCATTGTTCGAATAATTCAAAATTCTCGAACTTTGCATATCTCTCATTCTCAAACTAAGAGGACAGTAATTCTGAAATTTTGTTCACATCTTCATAAAACGCCCTTTTAACATATCTTAGTTTTTGAAAAAAACGGTAAGAATAGTTTACGAGTTAGAGTTAGAAATGTAACATTTTCCTATGCTTGGGATAGGCTTTACGTGTATAAGGGTTCAAGTTTGATCTTAATTATTTCAGCTCAGGAGAGGACAATATTTTTCAAATTTCGCAAACGTTTAGATAACATTCCAAAGAACCTACAGTCAAAGTTTAAACAAATCCGTAAAAAAAGTATGTTCGTGACCGTACCTCCTTAATTGTTAAGAAAGAGGGGCCCCTTCGAAAAAGATTAGGTTTGTTTCTTTAATTAATATGGAATGTTAAAGTTTGAGTAAGACAAAATATTTTATTGTGTTAGTATAATATACTTTTTAAATGACCGTAAACAAGCTATTTTTCGTTGCTATTTATATTCAATAAATAAAATATTATTATGGTATAAAAAATATGTCAATAATGCATTCTTCAATTAAATGTTCAGAATGGTTTCATTTCAATCACATACAAAAATATACTTTTTTCACAAACCACCTCCCTGACTATTTTTATTTTCATCTTAAAATATTCGCGTGGTAACACACAACCACATTCAATACAAAATATATTTTTTTGAATATTGGCCAATATTCAACATATAATCTAATGAACATTTTTTAATTTCTCAGTAATTAAATACAAAAATCGAGTTTTTCAAAGAACACTCTTCCGATGATTTTCATTTTCATACTGTTATATTAGTGACGTGACAGACAATCACAATCAACAATAAAAATCTATTAACTCTATCTATTAATCGACTTTCTTTTATATTGTTCTAAACATTCAAAAAATCCCATTTACATGGAACTTTTATTTAAACTTAGTTCAGCCCATTCAGACCGTTCATATTGAATTCAACGGTTGGATTTTTTTTAATTACCGACATTTCGGGATCTGATAGTTGGTTTTGAAATATTATTAAGGAAATGCACTTTAAGCATTTCGAAACATTAATAATTTGATCATGTTTCACTAATGGCAATTTTCCAAAATGACAAAATTCCCTTTTACTTCTAAATACCTGTGGATATTGGATACCTATCTACTAAAAATCATATCTATTTCAAAATATGGATATAGATATTAACAAGTAGCAACATATTTTTAAAGCTTGTTTAAAAATTGAGATTCAAATTACAGAAATCTGAAACATTTCGATTCTAAAAAATGAAATACCAGGTAATAATCACACTTTTATAGTCCCCTCGTGATTAGAACACAAAAATAAGTTTTCTCGAATCGGGAAGGCAATTTTAAAAACTCCCCTTCACTCTCCGAGATTTAATAACTTTAAAAGACCGTTCTTGTATATCCTTAAGGACTTAGAAAATATTTCTAAATCCTCAAAAAATATATACAGGATTGTTGTAACATTTAATCGCTACAATTCCCTGACCATTGGTTTCAACAACATTGATGAAACTATCTGGAAAAGATACACATTTTGTTGATTTATGTTATATTATATATTTAGGATATGATTTTATTTTTTAATACAACTAAATCAAAAATCCTTAAAATTAACCTTCATCCGTTCGCGTGGGCGGTCAAGTGACCGCCTTTTTGGAATTTCGAATGTCGCGCTCACCAGTGAGCTTTTGGTGAGATGGAAGGGGCATGTATTCTTCAGTTACACTTACGCCCGCTATTTCCGACAATTTCCGCTATTCCCGGTCAAAAGTTCCTTTTTTTTTCTTTTTTTTTTTAGTGCCACCTACTCGGAAATTTATTACATTGTAGTTTCAAGTTACAAGTGTCAAGTTATGTCATTTTTTTCAAGTGGCCTTTTTTGAAGTGTTAATTATACTTGAGTATATTATAGTTTGATTCTAGTTCAATTGAACGAAATTATATTTTTGCCGAAAAAAAGTTGAAAAAAAAAATTATTTTTCAAGCTAGAATATATATTGTGTTGATGGCTAACTATATGTTGTTTAAATAAAGAATTTTGATAAGAGGTGTTTGCCGAGTTGTATCAGAGTTTCTTTGCTTTCATAGCAGTACATAATTCACAAAAAGAAGAGAAAACAGCATGATAATCATGAAAAAACGTGGGCGGTCAACTGACCGTCCGCGCGATTGACCGTGTGACTCAAGTTGGCGCGAACGCATGAAGGTTAACCTCTCCCTTGTACGGGTTTGAGGGCCTCCGCGTTTCTACTTCAATTATCGTTAAAAAATGTTACCATGATAATAAAAGTACATCAAATAACATAAAAATCTCAAAAGCGTTATTTGTTCCTGAAATATCTATAAAATTCGTTAAAAAGTTTACTTTTCAACGAACTTTCATAAAATTGGTTATTTTTTAACACGCTATTACTTCGGACTTTTAATGGAGTCTGCTTCAACTAATATTGTGAATGCTTTTTGTCGACAGTGCACAACAAATTTGCTATTTCACAGCAATTAAAACTAAATCCCTCCAAACATTTATTTTCTTTTTTGTCTCAAAATAATCATAAAGAAAGACTGAAATGATTTCAAATGAAAAGCGAGGTCCAAGACTGATTCGAAATATCCAAAACGGATTTAAAATGTATCAGAGTATTTAGGATTCAATTTTTGAAATTAAAATTGAAGGAAATTAAAATTTTGAATCAATCTTAAATAAAATAATTAGATTTTCAACTATTAATAGATGAAAAACTTCCAATGTTAAAGTGGTGCAAGTTATAGTTTTTGCTTGAAATTTCAGAAGACTAAAGTGAAAAAAATTCTTTTGAATTTAAAGTAATTCAAAAACTTTTAATTTAAACTTATAAAAAATGATGCACTATAAAGCTGAATTACTAAAATTCCGTGACCATGAGATTTAGTTTACATGTTTAGTAGGCATTATTATGTATATATTAAAATTTTCAGGAATATTGCTACGCCTGCTACTAAATTTCAGGCTAACTAGCCAAATTGAAACAAAGAGTATTATTTTTAAAAGAATTTTTTTCTTAATTCACAAAAAGTATCTGTTGAATTTGTCAAAACACCCAGGGAACTTTTCATTCAGAATTTATGTAACTAAACAGTCTCTGAAATGGCAATAAAATACATTTTTCTAAATTGTACAAAATTTCACTACGAAAAAAAAATGTTCAGTTTATTTACTATATAAATTTAAAAATTACGTACCTTTTTGTTGACTTTAATAATGAGGAAATTCAGTCCAGTGTTGTCTAAAAACAGGTGATCACTCGCGCACTATATAACCGGAAAAAATAATGGAAAAAGAATATTCATCAGAAATGAATGCACGCACATTAACAATTATCCTTCGAATTCAACTAAAATAACTCCGAAACCGACACGTCTACGAAGACGAATTTACAAAGGAATATCACGGAACTCAAACGGCTGTTTTGTTTACTCTCTAAATTTGAATTAGTAGAAATTTTACTAATTCATTCAGTACACTTAATTTTATTTGATGAATCAGTTATTTTCAGAAGTTTACTAATTTTAACAGTAAAAATACCGTAACTGAAGTTCATCAGTTATACCGTAACTACAGTGAATCAATTATAGACTTAGAATAAATTGATAGAGGAACAATTTTTGAATTAAGCTTTTGTTTATACTCCAATATTATTTAAAATAATAAAGTGTATTTTGAAATTTGCATTTTAATAAATGAATAAGAAATTATTACACGTGTGAACAAATTGTAAACTTTAAACAATTTCACATTTAAAAATGATGCGCAAATATATTTGGAACATAACCTCTTAAAATTAACTGATTTCTTTAATATAACTGTAACTGATCAATTAGTAATTTTCGTTTCACTAATCCAATCAATACAATTCTACTGATTGCCAGTGACTCAATTCTAGCTACAGCAATTAGTAGAGTTTAACTGACAATCAGTTATATTTGACTAATTCAAATTTAGAGAGAATGCTCCCATAACAACGACCATAACGCGTTTATTAATCAATTCCGAATTAATTCGTACTTTGCCCAAAAGTTCCTGATTCCGAAAACACCGACAGACACTAAAATATTTACGACTGGAGAAGATTTGGCAAATTTCATTCGAGAGGAGCAAAGTTTCTTCGGCGAGGTCGTTGACCGTTCTGAGGTTGCTCGTTTTGACTTGTTGAAAACGGCTGACCTCGACAATCGATTCGATCGATACAATTCGATATTTTCCATTCAGTTGAGTGAAGGTGGCGCTCTGGCAGTTGATGTAGTGTGTGCAAATAATGACAAAAATCGTTTTATTGTTTGTTAAATACGATATAATTGATCGTTCTGAGTTTGTCAGGTGTTTGTGTTTGATGTGATTCTGGTGAGTCGGTAAAAAATTCGGGTCGATAATTATTATCATTTTTTGACAAGACACCTTTTCACGAGTTTCAGCTTTATAAGGTTATAATTACAGCAAAAGATCTGTTCAGTTTTAATTAGCAATCGTGCTTAAAACGTATTTTATACAATTACAACGATCGTTAAAATCTAATTTCTTTTGTTTTTTGACAAACAATATGTTAGGATCCAACGTTGCTTTCCCTGTAAAAAGGAGAGCATTGAAATGGATTATATGGCATTGAAAAAATTGTACACTTTAATGCCTATAAATCCAAACAAATTCCGTTTTTGTCCGAATGCGCTTTT